>PVJI01002542.1:0-142053 GCA_004026765.1 Micronycteris hirsuta
GTGTGCCACCACTGGCTACGTGGCTTGAGACTGACACCCGCCCCCCCACCCACCACCCATCCACCTGTGGATGCCACCAATGACTGGGACTTTCCACCAGATGCTTTCCTTGCCTGCTTCTATCCCATAAGCTCCCCCTCTCAGCATGTGACTCTACTGGCTTCTTGGGAAGGTCTCCCCTAACAAACCTGGCATTGTGGGAAAACACCAACATGTGTGAATGTCTCCTTTTGGGGATGCTCCATACTCACCACGCACGCACACACACACTCACACTCGCTTACAATTTGTCCAAATAGAATATATCGCTTGGAGTTAACTAAGTACATATTTGATTTACATATCTATTTGAGGTGAAAAGGAAGTCCTTAAACCATTATTAGTCACCAGAACCAGATTTGGAATGAGTTTACCAATCTACCTATCCAGTTATCCTGAAGGAGATGGAACTACACTCAAGAACATGGAGTTGGGAGGAAATAGAAGAGAAGATGAACCTGCAGTATAGGGTGCTCCTCAGGATAAATCTTGGGGGATGCCACATGGCCACACCATGCCGTGGAGTATGAGGCGGTTCTAGGACACTGGGCATCTTGTTGTAGGAGAACGGCAGAGGAAGCGTCCTCAAATCCAAGCATCTAACAACCAGCAACAGACAAACCAGGAATTCAAGCAACCTCACTGTAAAGGGAACATCAGAAGGTAAGTTAGGCTTGACTCACCTTGCATTTCCGTGATGGAAGAAACTTTTGTGCACTGTGTTGAGGTTGTAAGAAAACAAGCAAGGCCTCGTTAATTCAGTACTTTAAATGGGAGTCTCCGGGAGGCGAAGAGGAGACACGGAACCTGAATCAAAGAGGAAACTGAAATTCATCTCGGCAGAGCAGCCCTGAAAAGGGGGAGATGAGTAGAAAGAGAGTAAGGGGGGGAGGGAGAAGGTACACAGGTCATATTACACATCTCCCTTCTTTTCTCCTGGACCATTCATCTAAGCGATAGAAGGTAACAGCACTACCAGCGGCTAAAATCAGCAATAAAAGAGAAGACAGTCACCAGGTCGAGCGTGCAGTCTGGGATGCTGTGGCTGTGACTTCATATGTGATGTTTGTGGGTTGGCTGGCACTATCTAGACCCCAGATCTTTTTTTAGTATCAGGTGACAGCGCCTCTTCCTTTCTCCACCCATAGTTGTTAAGTCACCAGCCTGTACCCCACCCACGTCTAATACTCTCTTCACTCATCCACATCCACACACACACACACACAAATGTGCGCACATCTGTGCACCTGCACACACCTGCACACATACGCATAGATACAGAAGCACAACACAGAACGCAGGGTGCTTGCTTCAGTTTGCTGCTCTATTCCTGGAAAACTAGTCGCTCACAGTAGGAGCATAAACGGAACGGGGCCTTTCTGCCTTCCCTGGGGACAATCACAGGGTCTGAAATAAGGGTGGATTTCCAGGGCCTGGAGCAACAAGAATAATGTGCTATCTTTGAAAACACTTCAGCAGAGCTTCCAGGTAACAAGATAATGTATAAGCAGTTTACATTATTAAAACCAAAATAAAATGCAAGTAATGAACCTGAAGTCACAGCAGGACAGATCAGACAGAAACACACTGCTCACCTCCTTTCCTCCCCTACACTGGTCTTGCTTTTGGAGTAAAGTTCTATTACCATGGGGACTGAGCTAAGAATATGTGAGAGAAAGCAAAAGAGGACTGTCACTGGGGGCTAAATTTTCTAACAGATCCGCATGGATATGTTGCTTATAAAAGTGTGATAGAAGGTTGCACCCGGCTAGACAATGCACAATGAAGATTTTTGAGGTTTTCTCTTCATCCATGAGCTGTACATCTGAATTCATATGAAAGTAATTTTCTCTGTAAACTCCTGTTTCCAGATTAATTTCAGCTGAGAAAATCCAGCAGACGCAAGATGTAAAAACTTGCTGAGACACTGGAAAATTCTCTTGTAAGTTTTCCTTGTCGCCATGACTATTGCATTGCCTGGCGTCCAGTCACTCTCAGACATTGATCTGCTGCTTGCTGTGTGTCTAAGAAGCTGTGCCACAAACTCTGGGGGCATGAATCAGATGCATCTCTCTGATCACGGAGTTCACAGTCCAGGAGGGAGCTGAGTAAGTACACAAATATGTATGATATCAAGCAGAAAGCCACAGGACCCCCAGGAGGGGCAGAGAAATGGGGCAATGGGAATTCATGGGAGAAGGGGCATTCTAAATAGAGCTACCAGGAAAGGCCTCCTGGAGGAGGTAGGCTGAGCCCTGAGGGAGAGAGATAAGGTCCTGCATTCCACTCAGAGGGAAGAAAATGAGCAGAGCACACCCCATGGGACATGTGTCCATGAAAATGCAGCTCCAGCTGCTGAGAACAAACGGATATAAAGCTCTTAATGAACAAGAACATGAGGACGTGATTTAAGGTCAGATCTGAAGGACCTTGAGATACATGTGAGGATGTTTGGACTTTATTCTGAGAACAATGAAGACCAATGAGAGTCCAGAAGCCGAAGGTAAAGGTTGGGCCTTATGAGTTCAAGTTAGCAAAGATATTGACACTGAGAAGAGGAGGCCATTGTGAGGCTATTGGAGGAATCCAGAAGAGAGGGGTGAGGGTCTATTCCCGAAGAAGTGGGGCTGGGAGATGAGAGAAGAGATAGGAAAAACAGCATTGATTAACATATTTCTTTGGCCTGATGCTCCATGACTCAGAGGCCCACAGCTGAAGGAGCCAGCATGGAGGGTTTTCATCCTGAATCCTGGTCCTGCCCAACAAAGTAAGACCAGCTGTCAGCGGGTAACTGGGCATGACTGACAATTCCTGGGAACTTTTCTTCTGTTCCAAATAGGCTGTTTGTCAATGTGCTTGGAGTGGATGAGGATGAGCACAGCAAAAGAGTGGTTCTACTGTCACTTCAAGAAAAGAATTGGATTAATAGAAAATAAAGTTGTTTTGAAAGCAACATATATATATGTGTATGTGCATGCATGTGTGTGTATACCCATTGCCATATCTCACAAATGTTAGACAATGGGCATATTTCAGAACATCTGTGTCTTTCACCAACACTGCTGAAATGGATTTCAGCAGAGGGAATAAGGTATTGCCAGGGCCTACAGGCTGGGGGAATTTAAAACACCCAAACCTAGACCTAGAGAACTGAGTTGGTTTAACACCACGCCACACTGTAGATGGCCCTTCTAGGCACCATTTGAGTGTGCCAGGCACCTCAGAAAGCACAGTTCCAAGAGGGATTTTGTGGCCTCTGCACTGCTGGGTTGGCCAAAAAGTCTATTTAGTCTTTTCCTTAAAAGAAAAGACACATTTTTCATTTTCACCAATAACTTTATTGGTTTGGATATTTCGAGTGTGTCAGCTCTCTCCCACGTGGTGTAATGTTGATTGTTCTCAAGTAACGTCTCAATTCGGTCGTTATCAACTTCAGCTGGTCTATCTGGCTGTGGAGCATCCTCCAGTGAAAAATCTCCAGCATGAAACTTTGCAAACCACTTTTGGCACGTTTGTTCAGTCACAGCACCTTCTGCATACACTGCACAAATCTTTTTTTGCCTTTCAATTTGCATTTTTATCTTTCTTGAAGTAATAAAGCACCATATGCCGAAAATGTTGCTTATTTTTTCCATCTTCAATATTAAAATGGCTACACAAAAATTCACCAATTTTAATAAGTGTTTTAAATGCATGCTGATATGACAACTGTCACAATATAATTTAACAAAATTGTTTCAAAGGAAGTTAAAGACAGCTAAGTGCTACTAGAGCCATCTTACAGAAGAAACCAGGTTAACTTTTCGGCCAACCCAATAGTTCTCACCTGCATACAAAAAAAAAGATCACTCTGTTTCATGAAGATCTTAGAATCTGTTTGGTGGTAGGAATGATCAAAGAAGAAGGGACGTACGTCTTGAACATCCTGTTCCCTAGATGCACAGAGCCAAGAAGGTTTTTGTTTGATCTCCTGGGCAGATCAGTCACCGTGTTAAATCCAAACCAAACTACATGGACAGAAAGATTCACAAGGTGTAAATAGGATGTTTAATTTCCACAAAAAGTACGAAAGGGGAATATTTTGAAATCTTGTTTCAAAGCCATAATCCACACTTTTTGTACTTGTATATTTCATTAGGTTTTTGGTCACTTGAAACAAATATAGAATGGCAGCAAAGCAAGAGCAGCCTCCCAAGGTGTTAGCTTTTAAATTACACTGTATATTTAGAAAGTAAATTGGTGACAGTCTAGAACCCCTTCAGCACTGTGTCACGTGACACTGAGTCAGCTCTGGCTCTGATATAATCAGGCAAAATATATGTATTATTGACTAGGAATAGAACCCGGGTCTCCTACATGGCAGGCAAGAATTCTATCATTGGCCCACTCTGGGCTCTCATCGTGTGTATGTACATAATCACATTTAATCCTCACAGCAACCCCATGGGGAAGTAGTATTGTCCCTGTCTTGCAAATGAGAAAAATTAGATTTAGAGAAGTGAAGTGTCCAAGACAGAGCTGGGATTTGGGGTATCCACCCTCTGTCCAACAGCTTTGCTATGCGCGCCCTCCTCCTGATCTCCTCTATCACTGCATTCTCTTCCTATTTTCCTGGCTAATCCTTCTTTTGTTCTTTCTCTTTAGCTTGTTCTTTAAATGCAGGTTGTTACAGGTTGAATTGTGTTCTACCTCCACCAAATTATATGTTAAATCCCTAAACCCCAGAACCTCAGACTGTGACCTTATTTAGAGAGAGGGTATTTATAGAGATAATGAAGTTAAAATAAGGTCATTAATGCAGGCCTTAAATCAATATGAATGGTGTTCTCACAAAAAGTGGAAATTTAGACAAACACACACAGAGAGAATATGATGTGAGGATAAAGCAGAGATCAGAGTGATGTTGCTACAAGCCAAGGAAGCACAGAGGGTGCCAGCCATCCACCAGGATTGAGGATAGAGACATGGAACATGTGCTCCCTCACAGCCCTTAGAAAGAACCAACCCTGTCAACACCTTGATCTTGGACCTCTGGCCTCCACAGCTGTAAGGCAAGAAATTTCTGTTTAAGCCACCTAGTTTGTGGTATTTCATTACAACACGCTCTTCTTCACCCACAAGATAATTAACTTGTTATAGTTTCCTAGACACTGTGGCAGCTCAGTTATCTCCTCCTACAGGAAGCCTTCTCTCATTTCCTTTTATGCCCATTGACCAAGAAGAGTTCATTGTGCTTGTACTTGCTGTACTCTCTGTACTTGCTTCTATGGTTGTTCTGGTCACACCACATTGTCACCTGTGTGTATGCGCTTACCTGTCTCTGTCTTCTACTGGGCTGTCAGCCCCAGGAGGACAAGTACCTTCCTCATTCCATGCCAGCTGTTGCTCCTCCTCAGAAAGGTTTCTCCAACTTCTCCTTGCCCCAACCACAATCTATGAGACTGTAAAATGAACACACAGTGAGAATGTTAATGGTGAATGGCACTAAATGTTATTGGCAAAGTTAAACCTTGGTCCTTGAGTTTGGCTAAGAAAGAATTCAGAGTCAAGAACTCAAATACAAGTGAAAGTTTATTTAGAAAGTCACAGATATAGAAGAAGTGAGCCATAGGAGAAGTGAGCCAGCTGGGTAACATGGACTCAGGAAACAAGTTACTGAGGCAAAAGGTGGGCCCTTGGAGCCTAGGAGAAAGAAAGCAAAGGTACATGCCTTGAGGGAAGAAATGAGGAGCAAATGTGCAGGTTGCTCTAGAGAGGGAGAGTGTGCACTGGGTCTTTCGTCTTAAGGGTTTTTATCTGGAGGTCTCAGGGGAGGGCCTCGATGGAATATTCATCAGCTTTCCAGGTGCTTTTTGAGGGGGTTGTGGTCTCTACAGATTGTTCAGTGCTAGGGCAAGGGGTCATTAGTCAATGCATCTGGTCTTGATGTCAGCCATGGCATTGCTTATCTGTTTTTGCTGCTTAGATGTTATCTCTAGTTTGACTAAAACTTTGTCTCCTGGTCAATGACCTGAGGCTTTGTTTCTAAAATTATTCAGAAACTAATTGTCCTGAGGGCTTAATGCTTAAGGGAGTGGCCTTGCAAGGGCTTGCCTGGGAGTCACAGGAGGCTTTTCTCCAGCCCCCTTGTTCCTCCTCTAAGGGAACCTACCACATGACCAGTGGCACGCCAGGGGTGGAAAGGTCACCATGGGGATGAAGTCCACCCTGTAGTGCTTGTGTTCCTATTTTGTTCCCATTACTAGACACCTGGGGCTTTCTGCCCTGGTGACCTTCTGTACCTGGCCTATCGTCCCTACTCTGCTCCTGTTGTCTAACTGCCTACTCTATCAACAGGAGACAGAATGTACCCTGATTAAATGTATGAACAGAGCTGGTAAGAGAATACGTCCTTTCAATGGGAATAAAAGTGAAAAAAGCCACCTATAAAAGCATAAAAAGAAGAAACTCAGAGTGACAGGACCTATCCAAGAACTGTCTGATGGGGAATCTTAGTTACAGATTTTAAATCCCATTCTCACTGGGAAACTGATTGCAGGAGATGAATGCCTCAGAGTCTCTTAGCTCTTTGCCATTAAACTCTTGCTTCATCTGATGGCCCTTGTGCTTCCATGCTTAGTAAACATTATCCTCATTCCTCTCTGAATCTCCATTCAGACCAAGAATATGTATTGTATGAACCCCAGTCCTTGAGCAGTGATGGCGCACAGCACTTGGATTAAGTAATTTTGGTTGATGTTTGGCCCCCATTCAGCCTGATGATGGGGAGAGAAGGCTTGGATCACACCATCGTGAGAATTCTTCGTCTATAGCACATGAATACACTGGCATTCTGGTAGCTACCCCTTCTCCCATGGGTTTTGGTTAGTGTGAGCTAGGGAGTCAAATTAACTTCTGTTTGTATTTCTTAGGTAAGTAACAACACCAGCTGCTGAAACCGAACCACTCTAAATGTTCGTGGCTCAACAGTAACAGTCTTTCTGACTCACGACCTCACATCCATTGCAGGTCGGAGTGGGTGAGGACTCTACCCCACATGGTAATTCCATCCTAGCTCCTCAGTGCATCTTCTTTATTATGTTGGCAGTTGTGGAAAGACAGCAATTTTGCTTCTATGCAGAAGATAAAAGGGTGTGAGAGACGCATACAGGTCTGGACAGGAACTGACCCACACTGCAAACACTCTCCTGCCACCAGCCAGAATCAATTCGCGTAGCTGATCCAGTGTGAGGAAGACTAGAAAATGTGGGCCAGGCAGAGGCTTAGGAAGAGGACTTGGCTATTGCCCAGCCTAAGTAGTCTCTGGTGCACAGGGCACAACAAAGCGAGATCCTACGTCTTTGGGTAATACCACAACCACGTCTAGATTCATCCTCTTTACACTGATTGTTACACCTGCACCACGAAGGGGTTGGTGCACATTCGTTCAATAAATAAATGAATGTAACCTGGACCCCTTCCTCTCTCCTATTCTCTTGGCAGCCCTGTGGTTTAGTTATCACGTCTAAGTGGAAGGGCTCCCAATATCTTCATCTCTCTTCTCTCTCCTGAGCTGCAGCCTTACATTTCCAACTTCTGCTGGATACCATCGTGCGAGGTTCAGTCACCCCTTTCCTTCAACACTCCTGACCTCAGCCGTCTTTTCTCTCCTGGGCCCTCCTTCCCCTTTACCCAAGACTAAGACAGGACCTTTCTCTGACTCACCTACTTATCCCTAGAAACATTTAGCATAACCCCTAACACACTGTTGACTATCAAGAAACATCTTTATTTATTGAATGAATTTTTCTATCATAGAGATATGTATTTAAAGAACACTGCGCTAAGATGTGCAAAAAATATAGTTTCTCCACAGCTTATTTGATTTTCCTCACAAACATTTACCCTTTTGAAGAGCCGATCTAGTTGTGAACTCAGTACATAAAATAATTGAAACCCTTGTAAGTAGCTAAACCTAGCATCTTTGAGCAGATATTCAGCCTTCCCCTGCTCCTTGCAAGAGGAATCTCTGTCAATGGCTGCGGCCCACTGAATTATGGCTCTGGTGGTCTGGCCCGCAGCCCTCAGCTACAGTGTCTGCGATTATTCCCACCGCAGCAACATGTCCAGTAGACTTACCGTCAGAGCTGTTAGCTGACTTCTGCATGTGCCTCCACAGGGTCCCAGGATCCAGGGAGTCTCAACAGAAACTGAGAGAGAACTAAGTGTAGGCCTCCCTTGGCCTAACTGAGCCCCAGCTTCAAAGTTTTCTCTGATGGGGCCCATCAGTGCCGATGTGGGGGAGGTGGAGGTGGGGTACCCATGACCCTGAATTCTCCCACAGTCCCCAACTGGAAATGAGGAAAAATCAATACTCTGTTTTCTGCTTTGCCTTTAACCTTCCACCCCTCCCTCCTTTCAGGAATTTTCCTATTGAAGGAGGGGCAGCTCCTGCTGCTTTATTCCCTGTGGCTAATGTGTCCCCTGCACACTTTCTATTGCTTTCCCGAGGAGACATCAGTTGCCAATGTTCTTTGGGGTGTGCAGTGGAATAACTTCTCAGCATCATGATATGCAAAGCAAAAAATAAAGAAGCACATTTCAGCCCTGGCTGGTGTGGCTCAGTGGATTTAGTGCCAGCCTGTGAACCAAAGGGTCACAACTTCGATTCCTAGTCAGGACACATGCCTGGGTTTTGAGCCAGGTCCCCTGTAGGGGGTGCACAAGAGGCAACCACACACTGATGTTTCTCTCCGCTTTCTCCCTCCCTTTCCCTCTCTAAAAATAAAATAATAAAAATCTTTTTTTAAAAAAGCACATTTTAAAAATATTGTTATATATAATAAACAATAAACATTTATTAAGTTTCAGACACTATTCTAAGAGCCTTTCCAATATGAAATCATTTAATCAATCCTATGACCACCTGAGGTGGATACTATTCTCACTCCCACTTTACTGACGAGGAAGCCAACTCATAGAGCAGAGACACAACTTGGGCCAAGAGCACTGACCTCAGGCTCAAACTCAGGCTGGCTCTAAAATCCACATTCTTAACCACTAGGCTCAGCTTCCTGTCACATTCATTTTATATTTTTAAAATAGTGCTCCTAGTGGAGCTTATAACTAGAAAGATATTTAGTTGCCTATCCCATTTTCTCAGTTGCAGTAAATTCAAGATGCCCAGTAAAGACTGCTCCATAGCACGGGGCAAAAATCCACAAGACCAAATCCTAGTGTCCGTGGCCCATGATAATTTGAAAACAAAAAAACCCCCATAAAATATGGCGTAGGGAGCTTCAAAAGGTCCGCAGTCTCTGAGATTCTCACTAGCCTTGAGGACCTCGGTGAGTATGGTTTATTTCTCTTTCTCTGGATTCTCCTCCCAACCCCCCAACCTGGTGCTTTTGCACATATGGGTGAACTGGATCGTGCACTCCTGCACACACAGACGCGCACACTCAGTGACAGCAAAGTCCCTTTGGTATCTATTTCAGATGTATTTCAGGTTCCCGTGGGCCACCAATGATCACCAGCAGGGCCTTTTTGGAGTATGACGCTCAGTGGTGAGATGTCGTTCAAACAGTAAAGTACCATCCTTTGGAATTACTATTTCACATTTTAGAGACAATTGTGAGTTCTGTCTGTAAAATCACATTAGCCCACTTGCACTGCATCCCTAAAATAGGAGAGAAGGGGGAATTCCAGCCAGTGAGGTGGGAACGGAACAGATCCTGAACCCCAACTCTGCCACAGCTCAGCGTGAGCAACCTTTACTGCTCCATGTTCTGAATAGTCCCAAGAATTAAATTACTTCTCTGCTAAAACTTTCTTAGGCACTTGGTCAGATAGCCAGGTTACCGAGCTTTTCTTGAAAACTTCTAGGTTTTGGCAGGTGTGTGTTCTTTAGATATAGAAGCTGATGATTAATTGATTCTTTTAGCCTTTTCCAAAAATCGATATTTTATGGAACTATTTAAGCTCACAAGAAAGTTTCTGGGATGGAAAAAAGTCAGGAAGCTCTATATATTTTATTTTTTCCTTGAAGTTTTACAATATGCATTATCTTTCCTAAAAAATATTTTATTTATTTATTTTTTAGAGAAAGAGGAAGGGAAGGAGAAAGAGCGGGAGAGAAACATCGACATGCTAGAGAAACATCAATTGGTTGCCTCTCATGTGCCCTCGACCAGGGACCTGGCTTGTGACCCAGTCATGTGCCCTGACCGGGAATCAAACCAGAGATCTTTGTTTGCGGGATGGTGCCCAAGCCACAGAGCTACACCAGTCAGGGTACAGTATGCATTGTCTTATTAAAGCGTCCAGGTACTCCACAAAAAAAAGAAATCTGATTAATTTTACATAAACTGATGTTTTCACAACCAAGTTAATCAAGAAACCCTTAAGTTTTCCACTATGTATATTATCATGCCACAAAGCTAGTGTCCCATTGAGTTTTGGGAAATCTTGCTGTTAATTTCTTAAGAGACTTTCTTTTATCTTGAGAATTTTCCCATGGTCCTTAAAAAGAAGTCACCTTCTCATTGTATAGACCTAGAGACACACTTCGTACTTGTGTTTTGGTTGCCGTTAGCAGGTAATGGCCCAGCCCAAAGAGGAGAATGAGGAAACTGCACGAAGACTGGACGTCTGAAGTACCAACACAGACAAAAAAAAGTGAAAGCTCCTCCCTACCTGCCCAGCATTCAAAACTCCTACAGCTGGAGCGTCCAAGTCCAGTAGGAGGAATTAATATAGAAGATCCACATAAAGACCCTAGCTTACACTGTTTACCATTTATTCTGCACCTCTTTCCTCCAAGGCAATTTATTACTGCTGCTAACTAATGAGAACACTGCAAAGGGGAAAGAGCTTGGCCGCCACATCTCACCACAGAGCTGTGCCGCAGCAAATAACTTGCATGTTTCTGGAACTGACAGCTGGAGAAAATCTTGTCACCACAGTCCCAGTGTCAAGTGTGGCGTGACACCTCCGTGTGTGTTTCTTTCGCACCTAAGAACCACTTTGCCAATATGGACTGAATAATAAAAGAAAACTGGCTCTTGCCAGCACAGAGGATTAAGCAAACTGGCAGGGTATAAGGCCTGGGATGGTGATTTAAAAATTTTTCCCCCAAGGATTCTGGACAAAGTATTTTTCTATGAAGGATTTAAATAGAGTTACTTTTCTTCGTACTGGTCATGGAGAGAATTAGGATGTTAACTGTTGATCCAATTCATGCTGCAATTTGATCCCATAAGTGCTCTACAGGACTCTGTTACTCATGGAAAATAGCTCTTGCCAGATCAAACACTCTTGGGCCAAAGTCACAGGATTCTGACTTAATATGTTCTGTTCTGCCTCCATTCATTTTGCCTCTTAGACGGTCATGAACCCCCTGAGCCAGGAGGCCATCCACCGCACAACCTAACCTCGCACGTGAGAATCAGAAGTCACACTGTGTAAGCTCCTGTAAGGCCTTTCCTCCTGAAGATCTTCCCAAGCGGAAATAAGGTATTACCTTGCGTATTTTTCCAAACTTGTCCTATCATCCACACCTCGAAGCAAACTTGAAAGCTCAATTCCATATAGAGAACAATCGATGCCAATGGGATTTTGTGTATGTATAGCTTTTGGCCCTGGTTTGTGAGAATGGATGTGTGTGCACATGTGTGTATCTATTTAGTGCTTGCACCTGACAAACACCCTTCTCTGTGAAACGCGTTGTGAACTATCGCCACGTGGATGTTCCCTAGGTTCCAGCATTTCTGCAGGGCTGGGTAGATGTCTTCACATCTAGCAGGCACTGGATCACGTTTCCCCGACTGTGTCCCTAGAACATTAGTGGCTGTGAATACTAGGAGCTGCGTGATAAAGGGGCCCATTTTCAAGTAAGTTTGAGAAACACTTTATTGTTAGCCCTCTCCTTTAAGAGTTGTAAAATTCTTGAGTGCTGGAAACACCTGTCATATCTATCATAAAGAATCATGTTTCATGGTAACTCAGTGAGTCTCTAACTTACTTGGTTATGAAGTTCAAATTTTTTAAAGAATCCATAGGCCAGGTAAGACTTGCCAACATTCAAAATCTTTGACAAAACCCCACATAATGGCTAGCAAGGTGGTCCCCCTCCTTCTCATTCTCCTGCCTCTCTTCTCTCCTCTCTGCCATCACCAAAAGGATCACTCTGATGTATGAATTAGGATGTAGGTTCCTTGCTCCCATAGCAATACCAAAAAGCAGTAGCTCAAACAAAACAGAAATTTATTTCCCCCCCACAGAACTCTCCGTACCTTAACAGTCCAGGATTTTCATGGCTTCTCCAGTAAGGCAGAGACCCAGACTGCTTGGATCTTATTCCTCACCATGCGCAGGTCTTACCAACCCCATGGCCCAAGAGACCTCAAATCTGCCTGTGTTCCAAGCAACCGGAAAGAGGAAAGAGCAGGGGAGGGAACTCTCTTTTCTTTCAAGAACATCATCTGAAAGTTACACTTACAACTTCCGCTCACCTACCATTGACAAGAACTATTATTACTTGACCGTGTTTAGCTGTAAAGAAGGCCCAAATACTAATTTTTCTTATTCTGGTAGCTATCGGCACACTGCACAGTTTCTGAGTGACAGTAAAAATAAGGAACAGGCATTGGGGAATAGCTAACAATCTCTACCACTCATGATATCTCATGTGATCCTCACAGGGGCTTTTTTGAGGTGAGGATTTTTACCCCAAGTATACAAATAATGGCTCAGAAAGCTTAAATAATTTGTATAATGCCACTATGTCAAGAACTATTAAGGGTCTGGAATTTTATTTATTTCCAGCCTCACAAGGTAGCTTGCCACAGTTGCATGGATCTCTGCAGAAGACACAAGACTCCTGAGGTGGAGACTGAAGACTTTATGACCCATGGCGCGGCAGGCAGCACCGGCGTCATGTCCTACACATGCTGGCGGGCGGTAGGAAGTGGGCCAGGTAGAGGATGCACAGTGGGTTCTCAGCACGGTTGAGGAAACTCCAGCTGAGGAAAAGCCAATTTTTTACAGAGGCTGCAAGGAAACCTGCCTCTTGGAGGAAAACATTTCTTTGGTATTTTTAGGAAAAAATAAACAAACAAAGAAACAACAACAACAACAACAAAAACGTATCTTTCTACCCCGGAGGTAGAAACTATCTCTAACCTCCAAGGTGCTTGCTCACTGTATACCATTCTTCAAAAAGATAGTTTAACAGTGGTCAGTCTCCCAGTTGACAGGCATGTAGGAACTGAGAGACCCACCGAGAATTTTCTCCCAACACAGAGACAGTCTTGCCATTTTATTACAATGAAGGCACTTCTTCAACAAGTCCCACAGCACCCTGGCCACGCCTGCATCGGAGGCCGTGGCTCTCGCCATTCTGTATCCCTGGCACCTAACACACTTCTTGGAATACAGAGTGTGTTCGATAACTATTTTTAAAAATTTTTTTTATTTGTTTATTTTCATCTTCATCGGATGATGTGTTCATTGATTTTAGAGAAAGGGGAAGAGAGAGAGAGAGAGAGAGAGAAACATTGATGTGAGAGAGAAACATCATCGACTGGTTGCTTTCCGTACACTTCCTGATCAGGGACGGAACCTGCAGCCTGGACAAGTGCCATGACCAGGGATCAAACCCGCAACTTTTTGGTGAATGGGCAATGCTCCAACCAACTGAGCCACTCAGACAGGGCTCAATAACTATTTTGAATGACGTCTTTTGAGTACAGTACATGAGAATGAAGCTTACTTAAGTGATAGAAAATCAGTAAACATCAGGTTATTGAATCAACTTAAGGTTCCCTTTGTATGGATCTCAGGACAGATGGAAAAGCTTTATGATTTAGGACTCTAAGACCACTCCCCAGACTGCTTTACCAAAAATATCACTCTAGATAAGCCTTCATAGCACTTATCAATATCTGATGCTATCCTGCTTGTTTCTTTACCTGCTTACTTTCCAGCTCTCCCTCCTGGAACACAAATGCTATGCCTGCAGGGAATCACCTATCTAGTTCATTGCTGTATTTCTTCAGCCTAAAGTAGCATTCAGCCTATAATAGGAGCTTCATAAATATTTCTGAATGAATAAATTTGTCAAACATTTACCAAGTTCATATCGTTTTCTAGGAACAAAAGGTTTTATGGCGTCTCAGTGGCTTCCAAGGAATATTGTGCTCTAGGTGACTAAAACAATTTCCTACCAGAGCTCAGCTGAACGGCAGCATTGCTTCTGCTGAGGCAAGGAGCTTCGCAATCTCACTACAGGTATCCCGCGGCCAGCATGGGTGAAGCCCCGCACACTGCCCTGCCTCCCGTGGTCATGCTGCCTCAGGTGTCCTCTACCAGTTCTGGCTTCGGTGCCTCCTGCCCCCAGGCACTGTTTCGGCCCCCACCACAGCCACTCCTTAATGGGCACTCTCAGCGCTAGTCAAGTAACATCAGAGACCTTCCCGATCAGGTCTGCGGGCCCCACAGACCCAAGCACGCTTTGCTCTTCCCATGAGGATCAGCCCCTCATTCAGGGCTCGTTTCCCCTGGGGCAGTTTGTGGTTATCTGACACTTACCTGCGCCCTTCTTCTGCTGCTTGCTGATCTCTTGCAACAATCTCACCCATAAAATCTCTCTAGGATTCCCAGCACTGCTCTCCGAAACACCGTTGTCAATTTATTTCGTAAGAATGTATCAGTGCTCGTGTAGTTCATTATTCACCCACTTCCAAAAATGATGTGAAGCAGAAAAACATCAATATGAAACAACAAAAATAGTAAAATCCCTTGGCAGGGAAAGACCATTATAATTTGTTTAAACACTGACATATATTGATATCCAGGGTGAATGCAGAGATGGGGCAGGAGGGGAAGGACCAGAGGGAAATTACTGGTATATTTAATTTTTCAAGCCATCATTGATTCCAAATGAATTATGATAGTAGAGCTTTGTATAAAAAATTAAACACCTTATAGTAATACTCAATATTAATCATTTTCTGACTTTTACAGACAAAGAGATTACTTCAAAAAGTCAAATAATTTAGCCAAAGTCACAAAATAAGCAAATGATAGAGCTTGGATTTGGGCTTTTTTTTAATTTCCCCTCCATTGAATTTGTCTGCCTCAAAGATCACTCAAGTGTTGACATGCAAACTAGAAGACTCATGAACAGAAAGTAGGAAGCAGCGTGCAAGATTGGAGGCACAGGAAGGATGCGGACCCTGGCTGATGGGATGTTTTTTTGTGTATTTTTGCAATAAATACAATGAGGTTGTATTCAAGGTTGAATAGACTCCAAATGTCTCAATCATTGATACATATGCCAATTAAACTTTTAAAATGGAAACAATTCATATCCATCTTATTTTAAAAGTGTGCCAGTTATAAGAATCATCCAAATATCATCACATACAATTCATGTCAGAGGATGAACATCAGGAAAAGTCTCCAGTGGAAGAGCCTTGTCGCTCTGAAACACAGGTCCCCCACATGCCTCTTTGAGCCAGAATTCAAAGGGGACATTTAAAAAATATATATATATGTATAATACACCTGAGTAAAACCCCGAGTTAAATGCCTTTTTAACAAAATGCAGTGCATCATTTTGAGTTCATGTTTGCCTAGGTAAGGAACAGAATATTCTCTATGTTGACATTTAGGAGAACAGGGGTTTGGCTTTAATACAGTATGTTAATTTAAATGAATTTGCCATTATTTCCTATAGTTATTTTTTAGTCTTTTCTCAAAGATTTCAAACACACACAACACACACACTTCCCTTCCAGAGAAGAAAGGCAGAAAATATTTTACCCTTCATCATATCCTATTACTTAGAAGAGAACCAACTTTTAGTTTTGCAGGTAGAAAGGACCAAAAGATGAGAAGGAAAAGCACGCCTAACTTGTCATGCCATGTAAAACTTACGACCCAGGGGCATGCAAAAAGATACTGTTGACATTCGCCAGGTAGTTAATCCCTCTCTTTTATTCTTAAGAGAACTGGGGGGTTGGAATAGTAAAAAAAAAAAAAAAAAGGCATTTGCAGCCCTGAGGTTTTCATTGTGGTATTCTAAACCACAAGGAAGTTTGTGACTCAGTAACAAAAAAGAAATACTCATTTAAATGGAGCCTTAAAAATAGAGGCTCCTTTATTTGGCACTCCTAATGGAATATTGAGATTTGCATTCTCTCTTTGGATTTAATCAAAACTTCAGAGTCCGCTCTAGCGATGTTGCCATCTATTCTGACAACATGCCTTACAAACCGCAAAAGCATAGAACGTGTGGCGGGAGAATCCTTTGTCTCAGGAGAGCCATCTTTCCCCTGGTGTGACATGACAACGCTGGATTCTGTTTCACAGGCAAGAAAAATTGTGATTGTTGTGCTGTGTGTACAGAGTTAGTCTTGATTATTCTTATCTGCTGAGCCAAGAAATGACCCCAAATTTAAGTTGACCCCAGTGGGTACAATCCTGCTTAAATCATGAAGAAAATAGTTACAAATGTATTTTTTTTTTTAGTCATCAGAAAGTATCTGAGAATATGAACTGACTCCAGAGACATAAATGGCCTAATGGAATAATTAAAATCATAATTAAATTAAACCAAGTGATCCCCAGCCTACTTCTCTCTATAATTCCCACCGGAATTATTCTGGCCTTTGAGGAAGGGGGATGGGGAAATCACTTTTCAGGTTCTTCCCATGTAAGAGAAGCGTCCGGACTTTCAGAGCCTGGGCAAAGGCCAAGGACAAATAGAACCCAAGGCAGTTAAGACTGACATTGCACCCCTCCCTCGTCAGTTCTACTTTACCATTGGTGGCTGAGAGGTCAAGGAGATTGACCTTACGCTCTTCATCTTCAATTTCCTCGTCTCGCTAGTTTCTGAGACAATAACAACATGCATCGCAGAGTTGTTACAAAGCTGAGTGATGCCCTGTATAATAAGTGTGATGGGTATATTTGGTATTTAGCATCACTATTTGTATGATTAATGCATCAAATTGGGGAAGTAAAGTATTCCAGAATAGCTGAAGATAATTATAATAAGTACATTAAGCTGGGTGTTAACGGTATAGGAGTTTTTGCATAGATTTGGAAGTTAAAATGACAAAAGCCTCCACATACACTGAGAACAGGACTCTGGGAATGAAGGGAGGAGGTATGGCTTCTCTCTCCTAAGTACAGACTCCAAAAACCCTGTTGCATGCAGGTAAAGAACAGGATAATGAAAATGAGGGAAGTCCAATGGGAAAAGGGATTTCTGTTCTATGTGCCACATAACCCACTCTCCCAGCTTTGAAAGTGATCCAAAGTCTTCGAATCTTTTTTTATTGTTTAAACCAACAGCTACCACACTGACCAAGATGGGTAGAATCACAATGATAGACAATAATGAGCATTAGCAAGGATGTAGAGAAACTGGAGCCCTCATACTCTGGTCTGGGAATGTAAAAGAGTACATGCAGCTTCTCTGTGACAGTTACAAAAAGTTAAATACAAAATTGCCATATGACTCAAAAATTCCACTTCTAGGTATATAACAAGAGAACTGAAAAATATGTACACACAAAAACTTTTACATGACTGTTCATGGAAGCATTATTCACAATTGGAAAGAGTGGAAACAATGTAAATGTCCACCAGCTAATGAGTAGATAAACAGACTATGATATATCCATACAATAGCATATTATTCAGCCTTAAAAAGGAATAAAGCACTCACCTCAAAAACATTCAGATGAATGAAAGAAACAGACACAGCAGGCCATATGTTGTATGATTCAATTTGCATGAAATGTTCAGAATAGGCAAATCCATAGAGACATAAAGTAGATTAGTGGGTTGCCAGGGGCCAGGGAGGTCAGGGGTATGGGGATTGGCTGCTAATGTGTATGGGATTTCTTTCTGAAGCAAAAAAAATATTCTGGAATTAGATAGTAGTTATGGTTGTACAACTTTGTTAATATACTAAAAGCCACTAAATTATACACTTTAAAATGGTAAATTTACAGCATGTGAATTAGATTTCAATTAAAAAGTTGTATGGAAAAAATGCTGATCTAACACATTATACTAAATTAATTTGAAGGCAAATGGGAGCTTAAATTTTACAAAGGTTTTAGTGAAACTGTGTGAATCACATCATTCCTTTCTGCTCTTTCATTTTCCTCATCTGGAGAAGAAGCAACACCTGACACCCACATTTGTGATAAGACCTGACTGTATTTCTGACAAGCTTGTGTCTTCCACCAGAAGGTAGAACACACAAACAGAAGGCAACAAATACAGGCAACACTGAGCACGAGGTGCTTTAAATAGTCACAATTTGGCAGCTGAACCTCAAGCATGCGGGCAGGTATTCATTTCTCACCCTAGGGAGTAGCCCGTGTGACACACTGGGTTTGAAATGTGTCACCCATGGGGACAAAACCTGGGGCAGACATGTGTGCGTGTGTGCACTTAAACACACACAAGCCTACACACATATACTACTTTGAGTTTCAACCTCTAGGTTATTCCTTCAGTCATTGTGGTATCTTAAATGTTAAATTCTGTTTTCAAAATGGATAATCATAACAAAATTGTCAAGCCTGACAACTTTTTTAGAGAATAACAAAGAACATTCTTCATCCTATAGGGAAGAAAAATGGTGCTGAAGGAGTGTTGTTCAAATCACTTTCTGTGTAATCAGAGGGATCTTGATCTTCTTCCCTCTGAGTTCTTTTAAGATGGTATGGAGGAAGAATAAGAGACTGAAAGAGGGAAAGGTATCTTACTCCATCATTTAGATAGCAAGTGTTGTTAGTTTAACCTTTTACAGAAGAGAGAAGCAGTCTAGGAAGGGTGATGCCTTGAATCCTGAGTTCCAGACAGTCACAGCAACTTGCAACTGCCTATCCTTAATTCACTGTGAAATGAACACATTGATAAGAAAAGAATCTTCCTGCTCCTTATTCATGACTTACACAGATGGGTCTAGAATGTACACAGCATAAAATCTAAAGCAGGGACACAGAACCACAGTCTACTCTGCCCACATGGCTTCTCCGTGCCTCTCCTGCCCCCCCCCCGCACCCTCCCCCCCCTCACTGCTCCGCAGAAGCACAAGGGAGAGATCCTGAGTGCCTTCGTGGAACAGAGAAACGGAAGACTGCTTCCAGCATCTCCTAGCTTATCCTCAGAGCCACCAGTTAAAGAAGAGGTAAAGCTGAGTTGCATTTTGTGCTGAAAGGTCTTGGATCTAGCAACCCATCTCTTCATGCTAATCCTTCCCTTCTTTTAAAACTGAAAGAGTAGAAAATGACAGACAGACTAAGACTGATGTGGAAATTTAAGCATACATGAGGTTGAGGGTTTGTCTCTCATCACCCTCCTCCCTCGCCCCCACACAAAACGAATTTCTACTAACCTGCCCTTTCAGAAACACCATGAAGGGCACATTTATTTCTATAGCTTTTTACATGTTCTTCCTTATGGAAGTGGAAGTGATGAATAATCTGATTGGTTAACCTGCCTCAAATCAAGAGATAGGATCCTGCCACCATCTTGGATACCTGAAAGCAAATGGGGGTCTAGGTTTTATAGATACTGGATACATGTGTTCATTGATAGTGGACATCCTCTGTGCTTCCAATGAATCAACCCTGGGTTTACCAGTTGGAGATGAAAAGCTACAAAGAGGGAGGCAAAATCAGGGGCTTGGGGTAAGGTGGGAGAGAGAAAGAGGAGGGAAAGAGGCAGGGCAGAGCTATTCCTGATTCTGTGACTTGTGTATATTTTACAAGATTAGGTTCAACTGCATTGAACAAAAAATCCCAAATAACTGTGGCTCTAAAAGATACAAGTTCATTTTCTTCTCCCTAAATAAAATTGAAGATAAGTAAGCCAGCACTGGCAATGTGCTTCACAATCATCTGGGACTGAGGATCTTTCTATTTTTAACCCTACAGTCCTTAGTTTATAGCTTCTATTCTCAATGTCACCTTGAGGTTGCAAAATAACAGCTCTAGACATTTCATCTATGTTCCAGGCAATAGAAAAGAAGAAGGGGCCCGAGCAAAGGACACACTTCCAGCTGAATCAGAGGTTCCCTGGGAACACCCCCCAACAACTTCTGCTTACGTCTCGTTGGCCACCTCTAGCTGCAAAGGAAGTCAGGATGTGCAATCTATTATCTCAACATAGTGCTGGGCTTAATGAAATCATGCAGGTCACAGTGTGTTAGGCAGGAACAAGTGGAGAATGACTGATTAGTCCCAGGGAGCAATCAGACTCACCACATCTCATCCTACTGGGAAGGAGAGAATAGACAATAGGAAGAAAAGATAAGTTTCATTCCCTAGTGTATCTACAAGAGAGTAATAAAATTGGCAAACTTTTATTCCCCCATGATCTAAAAGTAGGTAGGAAATTGAGGGATTTCTCTGAATAAAATAAGATCACCACCCTATCACACACACATATTACACGTACCCATGGGAAAAACTAGCCCCTTTTTTCATGGTCAAATGCAGAAAAAGGAACACGGTTAGAGAAGAAAGTTCTCCCCGTAACACCTGTATCTTCCAGTCAAATGTCAGAGTGTGTGTATCAATGCTGCCAAACCACACTGATTCCTCCTTGTAAAAACTAATAACCCAAGTAACCCAAGTTCATTCTTATACAAGGAAATTCCTAAAGAACAGACGAGGTTCTGAATTTTCTCTGGGTCCTATCACTAACTTAACTCTCAGAATCGTACATAGGGGGTGAGCAGCCCATCACAGTGCGAGGCATTAGTGTGAAGGCCAAGGTTTAAGGAGCAATGGGATAGAGACAGCCCAGAGGCACATGCTATCCAGAGCACTGTCCAGAGAAACTCCCGCCGCCTCTGCCAGCCCCTGAACTGCCTGTGTAGGGGGATTTCTGCGATTACACAACTAACTGGTTTATCTTGCTGGCACAGCATGCTGAGGGGAGGCTGTTTAGATGTCAGCCAGCTAAAACAGCTTCTCTGTCTACTGAAATAGCAGCTTTCATAAATATGCAGTTGAGAAAATCATGTTAAAGCTTAAGCTATTGGTTATCCTTTTCATAAAAATGATGGATGATATTATAAACAGGAATAACAAAGGTTTCTGGGAAGACATATAGCAGAGAAGTCGTCATGGGAGGAGGTGGTGGGAACTGCCCCCTGACCTTTGTCCCAGCATTGAGGGAGCACTGCTCTGTAACTCTATTAATATAGACACATTAAAATGTCGTTCCTGGAAGTGAGGTGCACGCACACGCACACACTGTGTGTGTGCAAAACCTGACTCATCTTAATAGGCAAAAGCAAGGGCAAAACGTTTGATTATAAATCCATAACGGTAATGTTATCTACTTTTTTTCAAAATGACACAAACATTTAAATCTGTCTAAAGTTGATTTCATTTTAAGAAAACTCAGTTGCTGAATTTCAAAGCTTTATTTATTACCTCTATTGTTTCTTGACAACTAGTAAGGTGTTTTTAAGCGTATCAGCTTTTAAATGCGGGGCTTTCGTTATTAAAGAAATAATAGTAAAAGCCCTGCTTTCATGTACTTCAGGGTCCTCCAAGGCTACCATTACTGATATAAATTTAATAAATAAAATAAAATAAAATAGAGCTTACAGTGCCACTGGCCTCTGATAATACCTTCAGTGCCCCCGTAGCCTAAGGATCAGAAATTCTGTGTCTTTATTTCCTGGGGTCATGTCAGGGTCAAAGGAGGCTGACCTGTCTCAGTTCCTGGTGTTCTCATAACTCTCTAGAGGTCAGCCAGCATTAGAACTCCCAAGCTTTCACCCCGGGTTACACCCAGGATTGTCCTCAGTCTAAGTTAACTAGTCAAAGAAAAGGATCTAGTGTGTCAGAAGTTTTCTTCTTTGCATTTGGCTAAATCCCAACTCTCCATTTGCAAAAAGGAGTGGTTTGTACAAATGTAATAGATGCGTTATATCAGCAAATTGATTGCTTTTAAGAGCTGTCTTGCCTAGAAAATGCGTGCTCAAGGGAACTCAATATAGGGCGTGGTGAGTGCTAGGGTTTAGGTTTGTCCGTATTTGCTTTCTGATGCAGGAATGCCGGGAAAAGGCCTGAGGGATGGGTAGAGATGAAAGACTGTCAGTGCTAGAAGTTGGCTCCCTACTTCTCTGGAAATTGAGTTGTCAGTAGCTAAGTCAGAGCACATAAGTGAGAAAACCATCATCTTTTCTTTTTAATGGAAATTACTTAAATAATTATCTTGCAGGAAATGTGTTTTAAAAATTGATCTCTGTGGGGCGGAGATAAACTGGATACACTCCAGCAGGCAAGGAGTAGGTGTCAGCGAATTTATTACTGGTTTTGTCATTTATTAGATGTATGACCCTGATTAATTTCTTAACATCTCTAAACCTTTATTTTTCTCATCTCTAAAATGGGAGTCTTGGTGGTATTTCAGTTTTTGAAGGAAAAAAAGATCTATATGCATCCCTAGAACAAAGAAGAGATGTCTAATAAATATTAAGTTTCCTTCTTTCCCCACAAAAGGGAACACTTGTTAGTAGATCAGAAGATAATGTCAGTAATCATAGATTGCCCTATAAGGCCAAAATTTACCTTTGACTTATCAAATTGCTTATGTAATGGTATTTAAACCAGAATCATGTGGAAGCCCTGTTAAAAGCATTGTTGCCCCACACTGGGAGGTTTGGATTCAGTACGTTTGGGGAGGAATCTGTATTTGAACAACCTTGCTGATGATTTCAAAGTTTGCCAAATCTTGAAACCCAGTAGGTTAGAGCAATGTCAATATAATGACAGAAATCAGTCATTTTGTTGTATTCTAATAATTTTATCTTTAAAGTAGATTAAAAGATACACTTGATCAGTTAATAGAATTTTACAAATCTGGGCTCTTAAAAACTCTGCGTAAATATTACCTAAATTCCTTAGTGCTTTCATTTAGCTAAGCTGTAGAGCAGAAACCATAAGGGTTCCTGACTTCACAGATGGTAAAATTCTAGTTCAAATGTCATGTCTCCCTGTGAAACCTCCCTGACAGTCTAATTGTCCCCTGTGGAATTAATCAAATCTCTTGGTTCCCTGCTCTTAACAAATTGTATTTACATTCATTTTATACATGGCCCCACCAACTGTGAGCTTCTGGAGGGGGGATATTAGCATGCTGAGATCTCCCCCTCCCCACCTTCAACATAGCACCAGGCACATAGTAAGCATTATACAAATGCGTGCTGCATTTCACTCTAAGTTTCTTAAAGTCCTTTATACTTGTTTTACAAAATTAAGAATATATAGAAAATTTAGACATAACTACTGGTAGCATTTTGGCATATTTGTTTGAATCTGCAAGTCCATTAACCTCTTTAAGAACAGATGTTTCCTAATCTCTAGTAATTTCTCTTAGGAAGGAAATGTGAAATAATTTGCTTAAAAACTTCCCCTAAAGTTAAACATTGATTTAGCATCTTGTACATGCAATCCCCTCTCCTCTGCTGCGTAACTGTTTTTTAATGAGTTGTCAGTGGATGAATGATGAGCTACTACTCCTTTTACAAATATTTGAAGATACCACAAAACCCCCCCACCAAAATAAAAAACCTCTTTCGATGTCAGTTTAGTGAGCCCCTAATTATTTGTTCTGAGCACACAGTATTATAAAACGCAGAACACGCACGACCAGCTCAACTCTCGCTGAAATGACATACGAGAAAATTCCCATGTAGTGCTTAGGGGCATCAGCAATTGCCTGCTGACTGGCTCCACACAATGTCAGTAAAAGAGCCAGAAGCAAGGTGCCAGCCTCAGCCTTACTTTTGTGGAGCTGGGGCTCCTATAACCATGTCCCTGTCCTTAGGGAGCTCAGAGCCCATGGAGAAGACAGATCATGAACAATCAATTACCAGGTAAGGCGAAAAGTGCCTCATGGAAGAATATACAGCAGTGCTAAGGGGAGTGAAGAGAAAGGAAATGCTGCCTGGGAACTTGACAGACCAGAAAACATTTGATCTGAGTCTGGAAGGGTGAGGTTCACCCCAAAATACTCCTAAGGACAGGTATTCTGTTGATTGAGCTTGCTTTTTAGGTGGTTCAGGTCAGCACCCTCAAAAGTCGTCTTTAAAAAGTTTAACAATAAAATATATGAACTGATGAAATATCGGGCAAGTGGAGTTGCCTGGGCAGATGCTAACAGTCCAGCCGATAGACCAATGAAACCCAGTCAGGCTCATGAAAATGCAGGCAGCAGGATGTCCGACTTAGTAAGAGAGAAAAAAGAAAGGACACGAACTACAAAGGATTTATTCATTTTCCTCAATAAGACTAGGCCCCTTCATGTGCTTTTGTTAATTTGTGAACTTTCCAAATCATGTTCCAGAACTCATCCTGCTATTTTGAAATACCTGTTACATGTAATCTATGGGCTTTTATTTAAGCCACATAACCTTGATTTTTATTTCTGCCTCATTCAGCTCAATGTCTACTTATTTGTCAGACTTAAATTGGATATTTAATTAGATTACTTAGTGACATCTAGTGGCAGATATTGTAACAAAAGACTATTTTAACAGGAGTTTGTGCCTGTGTGTTCTGAGAAGACATAAATGAGTTGTCAATGGATAAATAATAAGTAACTCCTTTTACAAATATTTGAAGATACTATCCAAAAGACCCCATAAATCTTTGAAAACAAAAAGAAGAAGAACAATATTAAAGGATTAGTTTCAGTTTTAAAAAATGAAACAGACTTTTAAGAATGAAGACCAGGGACAGCCTTCAACAGGATAGTTGAAAGGTGGTCTTCCCCTGCTTCCCATGGTCCAGCTCTCTTTCCAACCACGGGGTCACCACCCGCACGTTGAGCACCCTTAAGGCTCTGGCTCACAGGAATTTTATCTGAACCTTAACGAGCTACTTGTCCCTTGGAGGTGGAATCCAGAGATGGCATTGTACTGAGTAGCCCTGATTCTCATGCCCAAATGCCTTGTGGGCTCCCTTGTTTCCAGGGTGCAGACAGGACACTGGTCAGTCAGTCTTCACTCATCTGTTCTTTGTCTGTGCTCTTCCTTCTGCCTGAAGTGTCCACCGAATACACGACTCTTCAAGAGACTGTCATGATGCAAGAGACTATCATCTCCTTCGGGAATTGTTCCCTAATTTCTCTCCCGCCCAGTTACTCATTCTCATGCATACAATAACCCAGTAATTGTATTTGTATCGAAAGTAAGATGGATTACTAGATCCAGGGGAGAAATAACAGATGCATAGCTGTGTGTTAGTGCAAGTAAGTGTCCACAGGAGAATCTAGGTTGTGAGTACATGGATGTTTACTTCAAAGTTCTTTCAACTGTGCCTTACATTTTTAAATTTTCATTATGACATGTTGGGAAAAATAATCAATGGGAAACACAACAAAATAGTTCTATGATTCAAAATACAAATGCATGAGGGTTCTTCAAAATGGTTTTACTAGGGATTTATTATCTATAAATTTAAAAAAAAATCAAAGATAATTTCAAGAGGTCTTTCCCAAACCTGATAATAAATTAAGTCAACACAAGAAGAATTTTTTATGGAAAGGAAAACATATGTTTATTTTAAATTCTCAAAATAATTCATATAAATACATATATATATATATATATACACCTATGTATTTATATCTCCATGTGTATGCATCTATTTACCTGAACTATATATATGAATGCATTTACCCAAAGTACCTATAAAATATGTATATGCATATATATACATAAACTTATATGTGTATATGATGTGCATACGTATTAGAACATGTAGAGAATGAAGAGGTGTTAGAGAATAAGAGGGAGAAACCATGACAGATTGCAAAAATTTTAAACTGATCTGAAAGGTTAGGTTTGTCCATTTTAGATCAGAAAAGGAAACAAAAAAAGTTTTTCCTGAACTATGTTGAAGAAAAACCCCAGGGAGAATTGTTTGGGAACTATAATATATGAGATGATTATTAACACACAGGTTCTATGCTTCCACGAGAAAGGCCTATTGGGTTCAGGGGGAGTTAATATTGATTTGTTCTCCATAGCTATGAATCAGATTCACTGGTGAGGCCCTAAAAAGATACAGACCCTGAAGAGTTCACCCCTCTCAGACAGAGTCAGTAAGTCTGGGGTGAGACTTGGGCATCCACATTGTTTTCAGCGCTGGAAGAGCGTCCCATACACAGCTGCTTTTGAGCACTACTTCCTTGCCCCTGAAGCTGCAGACAGCAAATTAATTCTTAGTCATGAGATCAGTGGACCTATAAATTTCTCTTTAAATTATTAGTCCTTGCTGTGCTCTCCTCCCATTTTGTTCAGCTCTGTTCTGCTAGTTGAAAGGATGTTATTTTCTCCAAGGCTCCAATAAACCATTATTTCACACTTGAAGAAAATCCATTTATAAGTTCTAATTGTGGTCTTTTTTTTCCCAAAAAGACTTGAAGTAGAGAAGTGGAAGTTGGTTGAAGAAGGTTTCCAAAGGAGATAAAGAGGTTTCCAAAAAGGATACAAGCAAGTAGGGAGAGCAGAGAAGGGCGGTGCCAGTTTACAAAACCCTGGGAAACAATTTCCTCCTTTGTCATTTTTAAGAACTCTTCAAACATTTGAGGTAAAAAAATCACCAGCTAGTTAGGTTTGGGAGAGGGGAGGGCCGTCCTGCACCGCAGCGTGCGCGGGGGAGTGCTGGTCCGGGCCCTCTGCGCCAGCATCACTTAACAGCGCTCCCTTCCGCTCTTAAACGGAGTCTGGACTGTAGACAATGAAGTCTATGGTCATCCTCAGGTTAAGGAAGAGCGTTCGGGGGATCAGATTATAAATATAGACTCGGCAAGTTTCTTAACCTTTGAGCCTTTGAACATTTATCTGTAAACTCGGAATGCCAACCTGAAGATCGTAGTGAGGATTAACTCAAGAGGAAGTGCCCGGCCCCCAGCAAGCAGCAGTGGTTAATACCAGGGTAAAAACCATGGCTCTGGGCCAGCCCACCAGGATTTATATCGGGATTCCATCCACCACTTCTGAGCAGTGTGGCTTTGAACAATTTCTTGTCCTCTGGATTCCTCAGTTTGTCATTTGTGAAATGGAAGTAAGATTCCTTGCCTAGCAGAGTATGTTGTAAGGATATAATCAAGTAGAATATACATAGTGTTTTGGACAATACCTGGCCCATATTAAATACTAACTGAATGGAATATGTTATTATTAACCCAAAGACATTTAGATTTTTAATCTTACCTTGTAGATAGAATGACATCTCACTTAAATTGAAGCTGTCTTTTTGTGGTATAAAATATATAACTAAGACTCATTAATTATTGATTTCCATTTTGGCCTTTGCCATTCTAATAACTCTAGCTATTTTTGCTCCTTTTTTTTTTTTTTTTGTGAGCTCTCAAAACTTGTTCTAGTTTGTTTTTTTACTATCATTACTATTTTCTAGGAAAGTGGGGCCCCACAGGGCTACATCTGGGCATGATCTCAGTCCCCACCTTCTTAATGAAATGAAAGGTTAGGGAAGAAACAAAAGAACATGAACCATGTCTTAAACAGAGAATGTGCCCAAAAGCTAAAGAGGAGTTGACAGCAAAGTTTCAACCAAGTTTTCATTCCAAAAAAGCTACAAAGAAACGGTATCTATGTATAGGCTTGGGGGTGGTAGGTAGGAGAGAGTGGGAGGCTTAGAAGTTTTCATGAAAACATCTAAATTCAAAGTTCATAACTAACATTGTTTTCTCTTTATATAATTAAAATAAGATAGTAGGCTACTATCACAGATGAAGTACTGTTTATTCATACAGGTATATCTTTCCATGGAAAACAAAATTAAACATGGCAATGTTTTGTTTGTTAAGCAAAAACATTTTTATATTGTAATGTAAGCTCACACTGAACTCTCATTATAGTTATTTTCTAGTGAACCAAATAAACATACGTAACTTAATCTGTTTATTGGAAGAGCCGAACTTAGTAGGATGCAAAGAGAAAGCAACTTAATTTTTTTTGCTTGTTCTCTTAACTTGTTCTTCCCCACCTCTGAATAAAAATCTTGGTCACTCTTAGATAATGAATCGCAAGTTTCATTTTCAACACAAGAAAAAACAATCCAGCCAGAGTAATATGAAAGTTTGAAACTCTTATCCAATTAAAAACTTTTCCCTTCCCGGGTCTGGATCTCCTTTATGTTTGGAAAGCTGCCAAAGGGGAAGTGGGGCATACCTAGCATGTTAGTAAGGTATATAACAGGTAAATCCTAAAATATCAGTTGCTTAACTCAATGGAAATTTAGTTTTAGTTTTTGTTAATAAAAAATGGAATAAACTGTAGTGACATTGGAATAATGTGGTGTTGGTGGAGGGAAGGGCTCTGCGCCACCTAGTCATTCAAGGGTCCAAGATGTCGAGGTTCTTCAATAATGTGGATTCCAAAGTTGTGCTGATCTTAGTTTGTGTTTCCCCAAAAGCAGATCCTGAAATAAGAATTTGAATAAAAGTAGTTTTTATTTAGGAGGCAATCACAGCCAATCAGTAAAGGAAATGAGATGAGGAAAGGAAATAAGACACTAATGGTTACACAAATTATAATTAAGAGCAAATAGAGAGATTAATCCTTCTGGAAATGGTACAAAATATGTGCCTAAATATTATCTCACCTAAGGAGGAGGAAGCTGGGGTACTGATCCAGCAACTCCAAACAGTCGTTGGTGCTAATACCCAGCCTTCCATTTGCCCAACCAGGAATTTCCATCTTGCCATATATATATAAAGAAGGCTCCAGTGGCTAGAGAAAGCCTTCAGACAAAGAGACTTAGGTACAAGCAGATGGAATATAAGTTAGTGTGCATTTAAATATTAAAGGCTAAGGGCACAAGGGGTAAGGCATTTGCAGTGTCTGCTACATCCTGAATATCAACATCCAGCTGACAGAGGAGGAAGAGAGAGCATGGAAGATTTTACGCGAGGTTAATGTGGGCCATGGTAGCAAGTAATACATCATGTTCACCCACATCCACTACACAAAACCCAGTCATATGTCCCCATCTAGACACAAAGGGCATTGCCTTTGGGAAAGGTAACCTTATGGTAGGTAGTCAGTTTCCTGTATGGTGTACTTATGGAAGGGAGGCACCAGCCACGGTGGACTGCTGGCTGTCTCTATCCACCCACCTGCTTCTTCTCCACTTACTCGTCTTGTTCTTCTACTGAATAATTTTTGTCCCCTAGTCAATCATCGGCATTTAGTTCCTTCAGGATTGGACTCAGAGGAAGGAGAGAAGATATAGGGCAAAATTTTCTTACTTGATTGGTTCAGCTGAAATCTGTCATTAGTGCTCTTTGAATGTGGCAGTCCCAAATATTGACTTTTTTCCCCCACAGGGTAATTTTGTGGGTTCTTTCGACCTCCAATTGCTCATGATCTCTCACCTACAGTTTCCTTGATGTGGCTACAACTCATAGCTTCCCCAATCTCCTGATTGCTAGTGGTCCCCTCTCTGTTGCACTTACCTTGCACAAACCAGCAGTGTCTTGAGCGAAAGCCCTCTCAGAACAAATTGTCCATCCCCTTCCACGTGACCCACGTCAGGCTCACCAGCATCTGAACAGGTATACCGCTCTCAACACTGCCTTGTCCTCAGCTCTAAGGAGCAGCTGACCAAATACAGATCACAAGCCAAACTCTTCTAGCTTTTTGGTCTTGGTTTGGTTTTGGTTTGGTTTGGTTTTATGAAGCCACTCTCCATTGGCTTACAGAAGGGAAAGCTTGCCTCTCTCTTCTTTTCTCATGGAAAGGTAGATGGAAACTCTCAGGATGCTGACTACTCTCACCAAAAAGAACTTCCTCACCAGCTGATTCAACATTTTTAGTGATGTTTTTCATCTTGTCTTATACAGCCTCGTACACAGTGGGGGAAGAGCTTTTATAGCATTACTCATTTTGGACCACGCGGCCTGGCCCTTCCTTTGGAATAGGGGAGAATGTGTCATCTGTTGTTTGCAGCCTTTGGAGTTTCTGAAGCTCCAAGACACCAGGATAACTTGTATTCAATATCCTGTTACACATGTTAAGGAATTTCTCCCAGTGTCTAAATTTCCAGGACATCTTTGTGGCTACAGTAATCAATGAAGAGAACTGTGAGAATTATTAGGCCTATTCCTTAGATTTTAGGAAAGCAAGTTTCAAACTCTAAGTATGAGCTCATGGAAAGATCTCTTAAAAGGGGACATGGCTCAAGGAACATGTAAAGCTCTCAAATAAATGAAATTTTGAATCTCTGGTGTAAACAAAGGATACAATGAAGATGGAAGGGAGGGGCATTTAAGGAGAGCAATGTGGTCACCCAGGGGAACCTCCCTGTTTGAAAAGGACATTTTTACACACATGCATCTCAGGACAGGGAGGGGATGAACACACAAAAATGCAAATTAAAAAACCCATTTGTATAAAAGCAGCTTTCAGAAAATTTGCCTTGTGAACCAAGGTTTCAGGAAAAAGGAAGGGTGACTTTCAAAAGCTACAAGTGGAAAACAAAAGAAACAAGGGAGGAACATTTCCTGCTGAGGAGAGACAGCAGGCTGTTAACCAAGAACAGGCGATAGGGTTGTGCTGCTCTTTGGTTTTTGCTGTATTTTATCCAGAAAGTGACTTTTCAAGTGAAAAAGGATAGTAAAAGCATTTCTAGAAGCAAATAAAGGACCAGAATAACAGCAAGATTGCAAAGGAACACTCAGTTGCTTTAGGTGAGCTACAGTTTCCAAATCTAGAATTATGTCCCCAAATACTCAAGAACATGCAACTATGACCACAGGACTACTCTTAGGTGTTGTTCATTTATTAAGATTTTATTTATTTATTTTAGAAGAAGGGTAAGGGAGGGAGAAAGAGGAGAGAAACATCGATGTGAGAGAGAAACATCAATAGGTTGCCTCTCTTAACACATCCCGATCTGGAACTGAATCTGCAACCCAGGCATGTGCCCTGACCAGGAATCAATCCAGAGACCTTCTGATTTCATGACTATGCCCAACCAACTGAGCCACACTGGTCAGGGCATCAGGTGCTGTGTAGAAATCACCAGGAAGCTGACTATTCCAGGCTCCTTGTGCCTGGTTTGCTCCATATGCTTGGAATACCTGTACCCTGCAAATACTCACTTATTTGAATAATTAGTACTCATACCTAGGGGATCACCTAAGGGTGCATTTTCTCCAGGAAGCCTTTCCTGACTCCAGAGGCTGGAATAGATGCCCCTACTACTGAGTACCCTGAGATCTCTCATCACATTGCCCTCAAAAGACTGATCACAAGACACTGCCCTTCAGTCGTCTGTAAGAGGATGTTACTCTATTCCCTGTAGCATCACCTGGGCTTGGCATAGCGCTAGGGACTATGCTAAGTGCTCACTAAATATTTCTTGAGTGTTTGAATTGACTGCATCACTGTATCCTTCTTGATCTTTTCTCATAAAAAAGTTTGCCTGTTCCAAGGCCGAAGCTAAACAGATCATCGTGTCTGTTTATGGAGACAGTGTTATCTGAATGGTAGAATACAGAGACATTTGGGTGTATAAATACATATTGTGCAAAAAAACCCTTATTGTTAGACTCAAAGCTGCAGCAGTGATATCAAGAAGAATTTCCAAACATTTACGCCACTCGGTATGCCAACAAAGAACGTGCCACAATGATTTCTCCTTAACCCAGTGTGTGCAGTGTGTCAGCATGTGTGGTAACGATCTTTTTGAATTCTCCTAACAGTTCTCACATTATTCACCCCATTTTACAGCTAAAGAAATAGGTTCTGAGAGGTGAAGCATCCTGCCCAGGGCCACAGAAATGGCAAGTGAGAAAAGTGGTCTATAACCGGATCTGCTTAATCCTCAACCTTGCACTTGCATTAGCATCCTAATGCTGCCATAACAAAATGTCACAACTGAAGGGCTTATGAAAATAGAAATTTATCTCTCACAGTTCTAGAGGTTAGAATCCAAGGTGTTAGCAGAACCATGTTCTCTCTGAGGCTTTGGGTAGGGTCCTTCCTTCCCTCTTCCTAACTTCTGACGGCAGCCATTAGAGCTTGGTGTGCCTTGGCCCGCAGCTGTGTCTCCCCATCTCTGCCGCCATCGCTGGGCGTGTGTCCCCCTGTCCCCCTACCGTCTTCCCTCTTCTTTTAAAGACCCCAGTCATATTGATTAGGTCTTGCCCTAATTACCTCATCTTAATTAATTACATCCGAAATGACAGTATTTCCAAATAGTCACATTCTGAGGTAATGGGAATTAGGATTTTTAACCTGTCTTTTCGGTAGACCCAGTTCAACCCATGACACGGCTAGCCACTGTTAGGCTGCCTCCCTGAGAAGCATGGGAGCGACTGAGGCATGGCGCCCTTAACCTGGAGAACACAGAAAACAAATTGTTCTGGAAAGTCACAACAGAATAACACAACAAGTAGAGAGAGAATTCTAAAAAGTACATCTAAACACCAAATTGCATTCTTTCTACTCTTTGTCATGAAGTTTTATTCAATAAAATATGTTCCTTAAACTATTACCATTTCAATAGAGATGCTACTGCCATGATAAAGTTTAACAGAAGCAAAGCCTTACATTTTAAAAATGTTGATTTTTACTTTAGGGATTTGACTTCATTATACAGAAAAAAAGAAGTTAATTTGACCAATGTTGGGAGTGAAAGCAGACAAGCGAGTCAGGTCTGGTGCAGCTGGTTGTCCAAGCACAACCAAAGGGTTACGTGATATTTACTGTGAACGGTGGTACAGTCAGTCAGCTCTCCACGTGCTGTCTGTGCTCCTTCTTCCAGAGTGTGGAATAGTTGCTCAGTCAGGGGTGATATGAGTACTTCTCACCAATGGGATATGAGCTGAAATAATGTGCATCATTTCTAAGTTGCATACTCCCATTTTCTATCCATTGGTTGTTGGTGAAGACACCAAGGCTCCAGAGGCCTAACATAGAGTAACTCTGAGGCCCAGAGTTACTATATAGAGGAAAACTATCTTCCAACAGGGCACTCGTTGGACCACGAAGTCAGGGAGTCATAACTAACAGGCTAGGGTTCATCCTTTCAGCAGGTGGTGCTATCATAATTAATACAGAAAGTTGTACCTGAACATAGCGCTGTGTGTGTTACGTGCCATTAAGTCAACTCCAACTCCTTGTGAATGAGAGATCTCTGCATTGTCCTTCCTCAATAGCCCTGTGGGCTCCTGTAGACTCAGTCCTGTGCCTTCTTTTATAAAGTCAATTTATGTGCAGTAGCACATAGAGTGTTTCTACACCAAAAGACAAATTACAAAGGCTTAGAGGTCAAATGGAGGCAGTGAGGAAACAGATAACACAAGTGAAAAAAGTGGAAACCAATACTATGGAGGCCAGATATTTGGCAAAATTGCTACCTGTCATAATTCAGACAAACTGTATGCCTACTGAGCTTGTGTCTTTTGAAGTGGTTGGAAAGAGCATTAATGTGTCTTGATTTTTCTTGTTGCTTTTAGCAAGGTATTACCAAGCAATCAAAAACAACCTAATGCAAAAATTGGCCGATTTGAAATCACAGTTGGAAATCACAAGGATGAAAAAGCTAACTCCTCTAGAATCTAAGGAGAAAAAAAAAAACACTGAAAAATAAAATCTTTGAGAAACAGAAGCCTGCGAGGATTCTTCCATTAAATAAAGTGATTCAGTCCCATGGTAAAATTGATATAAGGCTATTAAAGTCCCATCCAAGCCTATTCTTTTGAATGTCTCCAAAGTAGAAACTATTAAATTGAGATGTAGAGACATGGAGAGAGTAAAGCAGTCATACATAACCCTGCCTTTAGGGATGAATTTAAGATGTGATTCTTGATACATGAGACACACTGGAAACAAACAGATCAGAAGTCTACTATATTTCTGAGGGATCTTTACTGCCAAAGAAAGCGCTATAATAATTCACTGATGTATTCAAGTCTCAAAACCGTTTGGACCCCAAACTTCCACGGGCAAAATATAAGTACTGAAAATTCAGTAGACCCTTGGATAATTCTTAGTGCCTATTTCAGATAAGCCGTAGAGAATATTAGGGGGGAAAAGGAGTTTTCCTGAGAATGGAGTTAGGCTGCACAGAGAACAACTGAAACAAAGTTTTCTCTCAAAAAGCAGATTAAGAATCTAATCAAGGAACTCCTTTCCCCTTCAGACTAGATCCTGGGTCCTTCTGACGTACCTCCATTATTTTTTTTCTAATGATTTGCATTTTCTGGCTCATCTACTTTTCTTGTACTTTTCCTTATAGGACTTGTTTACTGTCCTAGGATCAGATATTATTCCAAGGAACTGAATTTCCTCTTTCTGGTAAATGGCATTTAGTGACCCAAATTTGATGTGCTCATTGCTATTTGGCTATCTTTATTTCTAGGCCCTTTCTGTAGATAAACCTGTGGTACTGAAGATGTGGAACACACACACACACACACACACACACACACACACACAATCTATTTATCTCTATCAACTATCATTCACCTTAAAAATCATGAGTTTATGCCACTGACTCCAATTGCAGCCCAGCTCCAGATGGTTTAGTCATGCTTCTATGGCATATTGTAGCTCTTATTCAAAGTGAAAAAACTGGCTCCCACTGCCTCAGTATACCTGTGCATTTGTCTGATCTCCATTTTACACCAAAAATTTCAGAATTGCTGTGAAAATCAAACAAATTGGAATTCATGTTTGTTTTCAATTCTTTTTCTCTTCAGGCAGAAGATATAAAACTAATGTACTGTATTCAAGTTACGTGGTTATTCATTTTCTCCCTTTAGTATAGTTTTTTATTAATTTGAAAAAGAGTAAGGTTTGTATGTTTCTGCTTATATTCCAGTTTGAAAAGCTTTTTTATATCCTTGTTGATGAGATTAGACTGTTTTTGAGTATGTCCCCAAAGTCAAAATTTCATAAAAGGATACAGTCAGAGAAACATGGCTCCCTCTTCCATTCCTTATCTTCCACCTTTTTCCCCGTTCATATAGGTAATCAATCCCACTATTCTGGCTTGTCCTCTCTATATTTCTTTTTACAGGTGCATTTTGAATAAACTATGATACATCCCTATAATTGAGTAGGGGATGGATGTAAAAAATAATATGGAATATCTTTATGAACTGACATAGAGTGATTTCCATGGCATATTATGAAATGAAGAATGCAAACGAATATTTCTTAATAAGATAATAAAACATAGTATGTTAACCTAATAACAGAGTATAGTATGTTAATTTTTTGTAAGGGAAATAAAAGTATGCATGTTTTTGGAAAGAGAAATATAGGAAGGGTAGACCAGAAACTAACTTTCATAAAGATAGACTTTGTTTTAAAGTCTATTTCCTCTGCTGTTAACACAGCTACTTCACCTTACTCCTGTTGTCAGCATCAGCTTTGTGTATCTTTTCCCTTCAATTTAGTTTCAGCATTTGTGTGTGCATCAGCCGCAATAGCGCACTGCCAAGTCTTCCTTCAAGAGAACCTACTGCAGGGAGGTAGTTGCTTGACAACCTCTGGTTGCCGCTTTCAGATCCACCACAATATTCCCACTGAGGACATGCCTCACCTGGCACACGCTCAGTCAATGTCCGAGGACAACTGGAGTGGTAGAAATTGGCCATTTGAACCCGGTGTGGAATCAATCTACTGGTTGGTCTTTGCCATGAACTCCATTGTTCTGGCTGAGGTTTTCTCAGTACTGTGATGCTGTTTGAGGCTCTTCTATCCAATTCTCCGCTCCCCGCTTTAACATGCATCAGACCTGCCCAGCATCTGAAGGCTGTCTCACATTTCTAGTTCTTCTCTCTAAATCATTCGCAGACATTCTCCCAATAAATATCTTACACATCTGATCCCTTCCTTGGATCTGCTTCTCAGGAAATTCTGACAGTGTAAGAACATGCTGTGTCCCTTGTAAAATAATTTATATCTAGATGTTAATAACCAATACAACATTCTTTTAACTGGCAGCCATGTTTTTATATATTATATTCCTTATGATAATTAATATATTTTGACTTGTTTCTAACCTTTTGCATTTTGATTTCTATATGGATCCTACTTTTTCCAGGATTTTATTTATGTATTTCTTTTTTGCCTTTTTCTGCCTAAGGTCAGAAAATTGTACATTTTATCCAGTTGTTTTACTTTATGTTTTCAGTCTTTCACCACATGCATATTTAACTAAATGTCTAAAATTAAACATTACTTCATCCCCCTTCCTAAGTAATGCAAGAATCTTGAAACACTTTAAATCTTCTCACTCCCACTCCACTTGCAATTTACATACCGTTCCTGCTCAGGACGGGAGGTTTGCATTTTAACCTGTCAAGTTAGCATGCAATGTTTATTTTAGATTTATGTCTCTATTTATCATGTTCTTTGTCCACACATTTTCTTTCCATCCCAGACATTCCCTGTGGGATCATTTTCCCTCTTCCCAGAGTACATATTTTATAGGGTGTTTTCATAAAGGTCTGTTGATGATAAAATCTGAAAATATATTTATTACATGTTAATTTTTCTAGAGAGTTTTGATGGGTATACTATTCTAGGTTGACAGGTATTTTCTCTCAACATATTAAAGACATTATTCAACTGGCTCATGGCTCCCATTGTTCAAGTTTGCTGTTGGCCCAATTGTTGTTCCCTGTGGTGGTTGCTGTTTTCTCTCTGGCTATTCTTTTTATTATTTTGAGTTATTTATTTATTACAATAAATTACTATTATTTGATTATTTTGATCATTATTTTGATAATCTGTTTTATTATGATGTGTCTGGATGCACATTTCTTCTTTTTACATTAAGTAAAGCTTTGAAATTTATAGCCATAATTTCTTTAAATTCTTTGCTCTTCTTTATTTTATTCTCTTTCTCTGAAACTCTGATTAGATATGCTGGAACTTATTCTTAGCTTAATAGATCTCACTTTCTTTTTTATGTATCTCATATCTTTGGCTCATTGTGCTGTGTTCCAGACAATTTCTTCTGATTTTTTTTTTAGTTCACTGATGTCTGCATCATGTTTCTTTGCAAGTTAACTTTCTACCTGTGTTATATTTTTATTTTAACAAATACTTATTTATTTGTTTGTTTACAGTATTCTATTTTGCTACAAACAAGTTTTCTGTTGCTTTTTCATTTGGGGGGATTGTATCTTTTATTTTTTTAAGTATTCTGAAAACTGCAAAATCTGAAGGTTCTTGGAATTCAAAATCTGTTATTTGTAGTTTCCTTATTGTGCTTTGCTTCTTTGTGAGCCTGATGATCTCTTATTTCACTCTCCTATTTGTGCTAATATGTAGGAACCCTGCATGCCTAAAGTGAATATATTCTGCATCAGGAGTGTTATGTGTCTATGTCTGCCAGGATCCAGGGCTTGCTTCAGATTTAGAACCACTTTAATTCTCTTCAAGAATGTTATGTTGATGAAGAATCTTACTCTTTTACTAATTGTTATATACATATTACTTTTTGATTTCTTCTTTGATATGAGCCATATCCATGAATTGTTTATTTCAAAGTACTAGAATCTTTTGGGGTCACCTTTTATTATATGTGCCCTGACCGGGATCGAACCCACAATGTTGGCGTATCAGGACGACGCTCTAACCAACTGAGCTATTTGGCCAGGGCTACTCTGGTCATCTTTTAAATATATATTTCTAACTTTATTGAATATGATCAGAACTGTGGCCTATAGTATATATGTTAAAACTTTCAGTAAGATTTTCAACTTTTAGGTGAATGTTGAATTTTTATCAAAGTTTTATGAACACAGTAAAAAATCATTGTCACATATTTGAGTTTCTTGATTAGTCATACATTCTATATGGCTTCTTACTTGGGACTGTTAGAAATGATTCTGAATAAAGTATATTGAAATCTGCTGTTATAATTGCATTTTTGCCATAAATTCCTAGCATTTATAATTTTTTCTGTATATAATTAGCTGTTAAATTGTTTTGTGGCATACAATTTGATGAATAGTGCATCTTCTTTACAAGTGTGTTTTTTAAAACTCTGTGTTTTCATGTTTGTGTGTCTGTGTATAAACTCTATATTGAATAATATAATTATGTCTATCTCTGTCTCTCATAATCACACCCAAATTTCCCTATGTATGAAATTCTGTTGGCGAACCAGTAATGTTTATAAAGTGAAAATATACATAATTTATAAATTATTATATGTCTCTTCCATGAACTTTATTTTTTGCTTTCATTTAAACAAAACTGTTAATTATGTTCTTAAAATAAAATTACCTAAGAGACTAAAATTAAAATGTAATTTAGACTTCTGGTCAAGATGGCAGCATAGGCAGACATGGGTTGCCTCTTCCCACAACCACATCAATATTACAGCTAAAATATAGAACAACCATCACTCAGAACTGTCAGAAATAGAGTTGAATGGAAGTCTGAAAACTATGGAATTAAAGAAACCACATCCATCCAAACTGGTAGGAGGAGCACAGATTTGGAACAGGTTGGTCTCATATCCATGTGCAGTGGATAAAAATTCTGGAGGGACATCTCGGGAGGGAGGAGTCCCAGCCCCACACCAGGCCCCCCAGCACAGAGTTCCAGTGCCAGGAAGGTAAGTCCCCACAACTTCTGGCTACTGAAACCAGTGGGGATTGAGTTGGTGGAAGAAACTGCTAGAATCCCAAGCAATTCCTCTTAAAGAACTCCCGCATGTACTCACCTACTCAGACTCACTGCCTCTAAGTTCCAGCACTGGGGTAGCAGCTTGAAAGTCACCATTGGTACACTGAGTGAAACTTAAGTGTCTGGCATCAGGTGAGCAGATACCATTATCCCTTTGCTAACCTTCCCTGCACAGAACCAGTAAGCTAGTGCCATATCTGAAACTCCCTCAACTGGGCTCACATTGTTTGACTCACCTTGGAGATCCCCAGAGACTCTGCTTCACTCAATTTGTGGGGGCCCGCCTAAGCTGATTTTCCATATGAATGGTCTTGACTCAAGCTTTACAACTTCCTAAATCCTATCAAACAAGCTGGCATAGGTGAGCCCCAGGCCCAGCACTAGCAGCAGCCAGCCTAGATTCACAGCTTGGATCCACCTGGGAATCTCCAAGCCCAGCATAAGTAGCAGCCATCAAAGATTGCTTTACAACTCAGGCAGGGTGCTCTGGATGAAACACAGGCAGTGGCTGATCTTGGTCTGCAACACCTGGGAAAACCCAGGGCCAGCCCATCCAGTGGACAGCTATAGACCATGTCAGAGCATCACCAACCTACCCCTGCACAGCTGATCCTCCATGAAATGTGGAAGTTGGTGGTCAGTGGTCACAGCCAGTACTTGCAGCTGAGTGACCTGGGTAAGTCCCTCCCATTGATCTTGCAAGGCTCAACTACAAGAGGAGGGAGTACTCAGTCCACACAAAGAGTATACCTCAAGTACTGAGTTTGGGTGATAAGGGAGGTTGTGCCATTGGACTCTATAGGACACCTACTACATTAGGCCACACTACCAAGACATGGAGTCAAAGCAGCTTTACCTAATACATAGAAATAAACACAGAAGGCTGCCAAAATGAGGAGATAAAGACACATGGCCCAAATGAAAGAACACATCAAAATACCAGAAAAGAACTAAACAAAATGGAGATAAGCAATCTATCGGATGCAGAGTTCAAAACACTGGTCATAAGGATGCTCAAGGAACTTAGTGAGGACCTCAACAACCGCATAAAAAATTCAGAAATGAAGAATTCACTAATTGAAATGAACAATTTACAGGGAAACAACAGCAGAGTGGATGAAGCCAAGAATAAAATCAATGATGTGAAACACAAGCAAGCAAAAAACAAGCAATCAGAACAACAAGAAGAAAAGAGAATCCAAAAAAAATGAGGATGTGGTAAGCAGCCAGTGGGACAATTTCAAGAGGTCCCTATGATTTATCTCATTAGTTGCCAGAAGGAGAAGAGAAAGATCAAGAAATTGGAAATCTATTTGAAAAAATAGTGAAAGAAAACTTCCCTAATTTGGTGAATGAAATAAACATGCAAGTCCAGGAAGTACAGAGTCCCAATTATAATGGATGCAAAGATGCATCCAAGACATAAGTAAAATGCAAAGGTTAAAGATAAAGAGAGAATCTTAAAAGTAGCAGAAGAAAAGCAGTAAGTGACCTATAGGGGAGTTCCCATAAGACTGTGAGCTGATTTCTCAAAAGAAACTTTGTAGGCTAGAATGTATTAGCAAAAAATATTTAAAATCATGTAAAGCAGGGTCCTACAACCAAGACTGTTCCACCCTTCAAAGCTATCAATCATTTAGAATGGAAGGGCAGATAAAGAACTTCCCAGAGAAGAGAAAACTAAAGGAATTCATCATCACCAAACCATTTTTATATGAAATGTTAAAAGGACTTAAGAAAAAGAAGATCAAAACTATGAACAATAAGTGACAATAAATACATATTTATCAACAATTTAATCTAAAAATGTACTAAGCAAACAAGAAGAACAGAGACAGAATCATGGATGTGGAGAAGATTTTGATGGTTGCCAGATAGGAGGAGGGTGGAGTAATGGGTGAAGAGGGAGGAGATTAAGAAATACAAATAGGTAATTAGAGAATAGCCACGGGGATATAAATTAAAGTACAGCATAGGAAATGGAGTAGCCACAGAACTTATACACATGACCCATAGACATGAACAATGTTGGGGGAATTGCCTGAGGAAGTGCGGGGTGCTGGGAAGAGAGAGTTAAAGAGGGAAAAATCAGGACAACTGTAATAGCATAATCAATAAATACAATTTAAAAAATAAAATGTAATTTAGTCACAAAGCTAAAGATTGAATATACTGTCATCAAACTTTAATATAGATGAATAATAATCTAAAATTTTTTCACATGTTTACAAAAATATTCTTCAAACATATTTAAATTATCTATTACATTTTAAAATAAATACAATCCATAATTAATAATAATTTTTAATCAAACTTACTTTTAAAAAGCTGAATTTTGATATATTTTAAACATTTAATAATTCTTTCTTTTTAAAGTAATAAAACTGTTTTTAAATTTAGCATTTAATACCCACCTAGTGTGAAGGATTTTAACATGTGTATTTTATTTATGTCAAATCTACATAGGTTCAGATTAAAAAGTAATTTGCATTGTTAATACTGCAAAGTATTCCCTATCTGCAATGTGTAACTGTTGCAAATAGCATGACAATTTTTTTAGTACTTCCAGAGCCAAGAATTGGAATGGAAAGAGAAGGAAGGAAAGTAGACTCTCGGTGCTCGTGGAAAATGGACTTCAATATGGAAGAACTATTGCATTCATGTTACCTGAGAGGAAAGCTTTGATAAATTAATTGCTTTTTCTTTCTTGGCCTAAGTACTTGTGTTACTCACACCCTGCATGCCCTGGAAGAGTTCTGGAGAAGGCTCATCTCGAGAGTGGATATTCACACTATTGGTTTGCACTGCGACAGCTCTGAGCACTGGCTCTTGACGTCTAGGAGTATCCAAATGGTTTTCAATAATTTATTTTTGGTCTGTCTGTGATCTGAGGGTCCCTGTAGACCGTGAGACTGAGGTGGTCTTTCTCACCTAGGTGTAAGATGAAGGAAGTCTCTATTTCTTCTCTTCTTCATATGCCATTAAGATAAAGAACATGCACTTTTCAACATTCTTCAGATGGGGTATGTGTTGATATACTCCTTGAATTCTTGCATAGCCACGTAGCCATCAGGACTGAGGACAACTGGCTTGGCACATAGGATGTCTAGTTTAGTTCTTTTTGCTGCCGATGGTTTTCTTCTGTCTTCTCACTTGCAGTTTTGACATTAAAAAAGCTAATAATAATAGCAACCACATATACTGCTATTTTGTACCAGGCATAGTTTTAAACACTATATATTAATTAACTACTAGTTAAGTTAATCCTCATAAAATCTTATGGATTCAATACTACCACTATCACTATTCTACATGTGAGCAAACAGAAATGTAGTTAAACAATTGACTCAAGGTCGCACAGGCAGTAAAAAAGGAACCAGAAATTAAAACTGAACTGTGTATCTCAAGTTGTTATTCTCAATCTCCATGATACGTTGTCTCACTAAAAACTGTTAATTATTTTTCTCTTTGGGGGTGTCTTATTTTTTCTGTTTAAAAACGTGAAAAAAATTTTCATGCCTCTAGTTTAAAAATTTTACTACCATACGCTCAGGTAATGCTGTTCTGTTGTTTTTTTTTTTTTTCTTACCAAAACTGCTTGGAATTTAGTATCTTCTTTCAAACTATAAACTCAAGGCTGCCTTTGTTCTAAGAAATTTTTAATTTTTATCTGTAAAATTATTGCCTCTCACCCATCGTTTACATCTGTCTCTTTGTAGAAAACTTTTTATTGGTACTTTAAATCCCTGGATGCACCCATGTCTTTCCTTCATCTTTGCCATCTCTCTCTCTTTGTTCTGTTCTCTGAGTGATTTCTTTTACTTGGCATTTCTTGTTAGTAATGTAGATATCAGCAGACTCCATTCTTTTCTTTAATTTTCCTATTACTTTTGTGTTAGCTTGTTTGTTTGTTTGGAAATCATGCTTGTTTATTGCAGTTCCAGAAAATCTTTTGAGTGGGCTCGCAGCTGTCTCATCAGGGGTCCTCAGGAACGTTATCTCTCTGGTTACCTACCTCTTCTGTTTGGTCTTTCTCTAAATGATGGCACCACACAGCTGTATTCTTGCCTTTTCTGTTGTTGGATGCTTTAGGCTCAGTTCTGATGGACCACACGGGGTGCAGCCTACCAAATGGAAGGCAAAGCATTTCTAATTCTGGGAGCTGGAGGGGCAGAGGAGAGAGCTGGGAGGAAACACTCTATTGTCTCCCCACTCCACTGTCTCCTTACCCAGTACAGGTTTAGCCCAGCGGCTCAGTGCTCTTTTCACCTCTTGGAAACCAGTGAGAACAGGTATAGTCATATGATCCAATGCCAGTTTTAGCCCTGGGGGTATACACATTCCTCAGGGCTCCCCGACTCTAATTCTTGCCCAATAGGGATTTAGAGGCTCTAGATGGATGCTCAGGGAGGAAGCCCCGCACCAGCTTCCAGAGCAGCATCACCGAGAGCCCAAGACCGCCCACTCTGATCCTACAGCAGAGAGGACTGGGAGTAGAGGCGAAGGGACAGGCATTTAGGTTGGTCACCGTGTTTCCAGAATCTGTCCTTCTATTCAAAACAACTTATGTAAGAATAAGTGGTAAACTAAAATCACATTATATTTTCCTTCTTAGATGATCACATTTTTATTTACCTGTTATTCAAACATCTCATGAAATTCCAGGTGCCTTTTTTTACATCTTTAAAATTTATAATCAATCAGAATATTTTAATTATTGAAACCCTTTATATATAAATATATAAGTATATATTTATTCATATATAGTTATTCATATATAAATATTATATATACATACCCAAAAATATATGATGTAATTGAAGTTGATTTTAAGGGAAAAGATCAAAGAAAAGAAAGAAGTACAAGATGAAGAGAATCCAAAATAAAATCCCTGTAAAGCACCCATATAACTGTCTAACTTTACTCTTTTCATGAGGTATCCTGCTCGATTCAATTCCTTGGAAACTTTATGCCTTTGGTGGAGTCATCCTTTAATATATAAAATGGTAAAATTTTCTGGGCACTAGTAGATCAAGGCAGGGCTTAAAATTCACGTGTAGAAAAGGTGCAGACTGTCAATAGCTACACCAAACGCTGGACAGGTTTGAACTGCTAGCAGGGTTCTTAAACAGTTATTCCAGAAATTCGGCTTGGAATGGGCACAGGGAAAGGGTAAAGCAGATGAGCAGGCAGACAGAAGGCGGGGAGCAGGGATCAGCAGTGGTTGGGAAAGAGGCACAAGAAAAGGAAACAGATAATTATTAGGGGAGCATTTCCAATCACAGGCCAAGAATACTCCTGGAGGACAGAAAAAAGCCCAAGGAGTAGACATTTTTGTTTATTTACTTCCTACTTTAATCAAAGAAAAGCTTCGGAAAGAAAATTCATAAGAATACATCAACTCTATCAGGATCACATAATCAGAAGTAAATAGGAAAGAACAAAGAAGAGTATACGTTGAAAATGTAGTGGTCGAACTCCCTGCCCTGCAGGGGTTTGGGTCCTGGGCAGCCTCTAACTTCCGGACCCTCGGAAGGTGGCACAGTCCTTCCAGGCCTCCGTGTCCTCACCTGCCAAGAGCCCATGACAAGCCCTGGTCTCACAGGGTGGCCGTAATCATGACTTGAAAGAAACAGACATAAAATGTTTTACAAGCCACTATGCCTGTAAGTATACAACACTGTTAGTTGTTATCTTTGTTCTTTCATTATTGTTCTAAGTTTTATTCTCTGGCTAGTATCCCTAAGCAGTTATTCTTCTTTGCCACTTAAATAGGATATAATAGAATAGTGAGCTGGCGGGGCGGGTGGCGGGGGGTGGTGGGGAGCTGACACCCTCTTGAAAAAACAGAAGTGCTTACAAGGACAGCCACCAAAATAGAAATTTCCTTAACTCTGTTTGGAGGTGAATTAAGTTAATACCTATATGTCAGGCTATTATTTTCCTTTTAAAAAAAAAAACACCGATTAAATCTATCATAAGCCAGAGAGGAACGAAAAATCAAAACCATGAAGTTCTATACCATGTTCATAATTGTTGCCTAGAAAGACTTCAAGGAAAATACAGGTGGAAAACCAGCCTGGTTACATAGATGCCAGTAAGTCACCCACGGAACTGCCTAACTCTGAGCACCGACGCTCCCTGGTAGAGGCTCTCAGGTGAACTGTTTATGAAACGTACGCCATGGAAACCAAATGAGACCATTTGCTCTTTGTCACCTTATCAGAAAGGCCTTTCCTGACTACTCCACTCCCGCTCTGGCTGTTTTTCTTCCCAGCACTTGTCACCACCTGACACTGGCTAACTTACTAATTAGCTTGGCTGCCTCTCTCTTTTTTTTTTTTTTTTTTAAGATTTTATTTATTTATTTATTTCAGAGAGAGGGGAAGGGAGGGAGACAGAGAGGGAGAGAAACAGCAATGTATGGTTGCCTCTCACATGGCCCTCACTGGGGACCTGGCCCGCAACCCAGGCATGTGCCCTGACTGGGAATCGAACCGGGACCCTCTGGTTCCCAGCCCGCGCTCAATCCACTGAGCTACACCAGCCAGGGCAGCCTCTCTCTTTATTGAGCTTATTTTATTGCTTGTCTTGGATTCTTACTTTCTAAACGGCGCTCTATCGCACTAGACTAACTAGAGAGTGAGGTAAAAAGTTAATCCCATGCTTCTATATAAAGGAAACTAAGAAAATCCTTTCCTCAAATTCAAATCCTATTGCCTATCATCCCAACACTGTAGTTTTGTTTTTTCACATTGTAAAGGTTTTTGCCAATTTTATTAAGTATCACATTGGAGAATTAGGCTTATTCCTAATCAGTCAACACTATGGTGGAAGAATGTGGGGCAGAGGGAGTTGGTGACAGGGTTTTGGGGAGGGGAAGGAGGAGTTCGAAGACCAGGAAAGAGCAATAAATAATGATGCTAATGGAGGAAATGGAGGCTTGAAAAGATAGATTTTGATGAGTGTATCATTATTTTTCTGCCTGATGCCTCCTTTACATAATAGCCAGCATAGCCCTGAGTCATGTTTGGATGGGTGATTTTGATGGAATAATGACTTAACACTTTGAGGCAATGATATTTGTGAAAGCCAGAATTTAGTTGGAAAGTACTATGAAGTTAGATCTAAACAGAAATAATACATTAATTTTTTTCCAAATGCAATCTTAATTGTATACTGAGTGAATTCACATCCATACTTTAGCTATCTATCACCAAAATTTAATATTAAATAAACATTTAAAAGCACAACTTTCAGCGAAATGTATACATTTATTAGTTTTAAAGTTACTAACAAGGTCTCTCCCTTGCTCATGTAACTCCCATCGTTTTACATCTAAACAAGCTATGTGAGCTTCAGAGGAGACTGGCTTGCTATTTAGAGCTTCCCAGCCATTATCACACAATCAGACTGCCACTCAGCACATTGTCACTCAGACAGAAAAGAAATGTCATCTTATCTGTGCAATTTGTCACACAAACAGCTCTCTGAAGATTCCTTACTTCACAGCTAGGATGGAAGTTAACCCACCTAACTAGCCAGATATCATTTTCCCAAAAACGTCAACTTGATACACTCCTAACAGAGACCACAAGGAACCAACAGGGACCTTGATACCTTTCCAGCACAATCACTTTTGCATATGACGTAGGAATTAGCTCAAGAGCTGGTGGTCCGTTCATGGGCTACCAGCTTTTCCTGTCTGCATACGAAGAAACCGTGAAATGTCTCTTGGACCTCAGTTCTACTTGTGCAGTTGGTGTGAATTTTTAGTTGGCTTTCTGTTCCCCAACCGTAGACTGAAATCTTAGAAACATTTGCTTTAGCAAGACAGCTAGCTCTTCAGTGAGCACACTCTTGAACTTTCTGCCTGAACATGCCTTTTGTTTGTCTCTCTATAATCACCATGTGAATTCTTTACATTAAGGCAAGAAGCAGGCACAAGATGGGTGGGCGGAGAGAAATGAGTGGCTTCCCAAGAAAGGAGGCCCCCCCTTTCTCATCTTTTTGGGCAGAGATATATTTACTGTGAGGTAGAAATTTCAAGGGTCCCTCGCTTACTGGGCCTCTAGGAAAAAAAAATTCATGTTCTTACATTTGCATTCATTCATAATATTTTTGAGTTATTTTTTAAAAGAAATTATATAAACTTGAGGTCCCACAAACTTAGGTTCATCTCTCCTACTGGGGAATCTAGCAACTCTGAATGGCCCTTGTCCCCGTCTGAGCCTGAATTCTAATGCCCACATTACTGCATCACTGTGTAGCGGCAGGAAGCCATGAGGAGCGGTGGAGTTGCAGTTACCTGGTGAACTTTATTAACAGGGGGGATCAGTGTGGATAATTGACAATCCAGTAAATGCTTAATGTTTAACAAAAACAAATTTTAAATTCTATCTATCTTACTTTGTCTAAATAGAGGAAGGCTTTCAAGAAAGTATACTGGGGAAAAACATGTTTTTTAGGTTATTTTATCCCTTTTTATGATATTGGAAATTTGAGAATTCAAGTTGATAAAGATTGGCAATATATTTAAAAATATTAGTCTTCTAGACCATTGCAGATGCAATGGGCAATAATTACAAATTTATTACAAAACAGAGATAGATTAAGCAGCATTTCAAAAGTTACAAAATTCCATTATATCTGTTTTACAGATTGTCAAAATACATGCAGATGGGGAAATTTTAGTAAAAAAAGACATAATATGCTGACATTGTACATATTTTATATTGAGCATTAACTATTTTAAATTCTTCACGTATCATGAGCAGGATACGTTTTAATTAAATGCCTTGCAAAAATGCTCAGCTTTTGAACCGTGTGATATTCCCAGGACAATAGCAAATTTCCAGGGACAAATTGAGCTGCTAAAAAGTAAGCTCTAAAATTGTCGTCTGTTCCTTATTATTTCAATATAATGACCTTGCTACTGAAAAAATATCCTTTAAAATATTTCTTTCTTTGATAAGTGATTACTTTGTTTGATATCAAATATCTTTACAGCATAATAATAGCTAACATTTACATCACATTATGTTACTTAAAATGATTTTCACATGCTTTAACTCATTTAAACATCACATCAGCCCTATCAGTTTTATTACTCTTCATTTTCAGATATGAGCACTGAGACCTAGAGTGGTTAACTAATCCTAAATGTCAAGTCAATATACCACAGGGCCAGAATTTTAACCACATTACTACAGTTTTCTATCAAACCCCAAACTGATCTTTAATTGAATTATGAATAATTTTTCAGCATAAAACAAATGTTTTTATCCTCCCTGAGGACATTCTCTTTTTCATTGTTTTTAGAGGGAGGGGAAGGGAGAGAAAGAAACCTCTATTTGAGAGAGAAGCATCAATCAGTTGTCTCTTGTACACACCCAGACCAGGGACAGCACCAGAACCAGGAATTGAGCTTGCAAGCCAGGCGTGTTCTCTGACTGGGAATTGAACCCACAACCTTTTGGCCATGGGATGATGCTCCAAACAATCTGAGCCACCCCAGCCTGGGGATAAACCAAATTTGTAAAATTTGCTGTCATAAGCGCCATTGACAGACAGTTCTACAATGCTTGTGTTACTTTCCCTTCACCCCTTCAAAAAGCAATGTGGAAAAACAACACAAAACACAGCCCTTTTATTCCCGTGTTGATAGAGAAATATCAAATAAAAAGAAGCAGAAAGTATAACACCAAAATAAGTGTTATAGCTATTAAAAATCATGTTTTTAGGGGGTAGAAGAGAATGAGGAGGTATTGTTTAATAGGTACTGAGTTTCAGTTTCGCCAAATAGAAAAGAACTCTGGAGGCGGTGGCAGTGACCCATGTGCAAAAATGTGAACGCACTTAATGCCACTGAACTGTGCACTTAAAAATGCTAAGCTGACAAACTTTACATTATGTGCATTTTAATACAAAAATAGCTTTAACAAGATAAAGAGGTGTGAGATGTTCATCCTCTCAAATTTTTGAACCCTATGGGAAATCGGTTTAACTACTAAGTCCTGCTCCACAAAGGTAGTTGTTTACATTTGGCTGGTAAAATTACAACACATTTAATTGATTTTAAAAGAATTTAAGGACATGGGAAAATGTTCATGATGTAATATAAAATAGGGAAAGGAAGCATGATACAAAATCATATAGAATAATAACACAGATTTTTTTATTTCTTTAAAAATCTGTATGGGTACCCAATAGAGATTTGAAAAAGAGACACAAAAATAATAGTGGTTACCTTCTGGATCAAGGTTCTGGAAAAAATTTTGTAAAGAACTAAATAGTCAGTGGTTTAGGCTCCGTGGGTCATATCAGGTCTCCACTGCGTATTCCTGTGTGTTTGGTGGCGGTGGTGGTATTTACAGCTCTTTACAAATGGGAAAGCAATGCTTAGCTCAAGGCCACACAGAAAAAGGTCATGGGCAAGATTTGACTCTAGCTGGCTCTTCTTAAATGATAATTTTTATTTTTTTCTTCTATGCTTTTCTACATTTGCCAAATATACTATGGACATGCAATACATTTCTATCATTGGAAAATAAAACAGCATTATATTATGATCCTAAAGATCTCCTCATATTCTGTGTGTAATATTTTTTCTCTTCTCCTGAGAAGTTCAGAAAATCAGTAGGGTGTGACTATCATTGGTTATTCTTAAGGAAATTACTCAAGATCTGAGTGCTTCTTTCTGAGAAAATGGACCATATCAAAGGAGAAAAATAAAAAAATTCAGAGAGAATCTTTAATGCAAAAGCCTTTTAGGAGATTGTACTCATTGGTCTCCTGTGATTCTATCAGGAAAAGGAAGAAAAGAATGGATGGGGTTAGATGTCACCTTTGAAGCTCTGGAACATGAGGTAAGGATGCTGTGATATAACCAAGACCCTACAAGTTCTTCCTGGAAAAAGATCTTCTCATTTGGAATAATAGCTCCATTGTGTGCACAGGGTAGAAGGCTAGCTCCTTGGCATCTACCTCTTTGAAAAGGAAGCTGTGTGAGGCCAGGAATCCCAGACTACGTTGGCAGACATAAATACTTTCGTTGGCAGAGGGATGGAAGCAATGGAGAAAACATCTGATTTTAGCTTAGCATTATCATTCATAATAATAAATGACCAAGGAAATAAGCCAGAAAAACAAAACAAACAAACAAAAAAACCCTTTGGCTGCTATCTTATGGTGTCAGGAAAATTCCCTTTTACTGTGATTAGAATACAAGAAATTAGTTTTACTTCAGAGCGGAGTCATCTTTAATTTTGGCAACATCTTGCAAATCAAAGTTCATTCTCCTTCTGTCTTTTCACAGAAGGTACTAACCCAGAGACAGCTCAGTCCTAGTTTATGTTATCTCTCTTCCTGAATTTCCCCCGTTAACTTCTGATTCTCTTCAAAAACTTTCTTGCTTTCCTTTATTTTTTATTCTCAGCCTTTACTTCTTATGTTTTCTAATTATCCCAAGACAAGCAATTGGAAATTCTTGTATCCAGGATCTGAAATTGTTGTGCTAGCCAATTCAGTTTTACAAAGGGTTATTCCTTACCACCTGAGTTCCAAGAAAGGGAAATTTGATAGAAAGGGAATACAGTATTGAGACCCCTTGAGAACATGGGAGTGAGTGCTCCTTGTGGCTTCATGGTGATGCTAACCGAATGGCGTCGGAACCTTCCTGTGTTTCCTTGGCAGCAGCACAAGGTTTAGTTACAAGAAAGAGTAAGTGAGGAGCCATCTGATTGAAAGATAACTTAGCATTTTACTCACAGGTTCACGGCGTTTTTGTAATATCAATCACCAATAATATGGAAGGTACTCACATAGCATACCATATTAGTAGAGTCATGGCTTATTAATGATTTAATTTTTATTTTTTCAAGGGAGATAATGAGAATTGCCTGACATAGCCGCTAAGTCATTGTCCCTGCTATGGTCTGAATATTTGTGTCCCTTTAAAATGAACAAGTTGAAACTCTAATCCCTAGTGAAATGGTATTTCAGGAGGTGGAGCCTTTGGGAGGTACTTACATCATGAGGGCGAAGCCCTCATAAATGAGATTAGAGCCTTCTGAAAGAGGCTCCAGAGAGATCCCGCACCCCTTTCCACCATGTGGGAGATCCCTAGCTCTTTTCCATGCAGCGAGAAGGCATCAGCTTTGACTCAGGAGGAAGACCTTCACAAGAACCCAGCCACAATGGCATCTTGATCTTGGACTTTGAGCCTCCAGAACTGTGAAAAATAAGTATCTATTGTTTATAAGCAACACAGTCTGTGGTATGTTTTTATGGCACAAGCACAGACTAAAATAATGCTCTCATGTGCTTTGTTTGGTTGTACAGGATATGCTCTGAGAAAAAATGGTTTTTGGAAATGCTCCTGTGATCAGAGGCTCTGAAGATTTTATTAATATGAAATAAAGCAGCTGCCAACCAAAGATGTTCTTTCTGATCTGTCTTCCTCCTTGACCATTCCATTCCATTCTATTAAAATCAACTCACAATGCTTTAAAATAGCCTGTTGTTGGCCCTGTGCTAGGATCACATTCCTTCTGCCATTGCAAATGAGCCAGATGTGTCCTCCAGCAGGCATGGGGCACGGAGGCTCCAAAGCACTCTCCGAACAGTCTTAAGTGCAGTCAGATGAGCTGTGCTCAGGGTTTTACAGGCTTATTCATACTTTGGAAGTCGTTATCTCAAGCACATCTTTGTTGTCATCCCATTAAGTAGCAACCTCTTTCTCTGTATTCTTATTCTTTTTTTTTTTTTTTACTGTGCTTTAAAGCTTTGAAAGCAAAGTCATTTTTGTCACAGATAGATACACCTAGAGAATACACAATGCTTTATTGCTCTTCTTTTCAATTAATCTTCATTGTGCTGGTCTAGTGGGACTGTGTTCTCTGGCGATGTTCCAGAGGACGCCAAGACTGACCCCGTCTACCTGTCATTGTTTCCTGGGTGGTTTGATTATTTCCTTCTGCTTTCCCCTGGCAGCAGCAGCTCTAGTAATTGAAGCCACCTGTTCGGTGGCATGTCCTCTCTTCCCCAAGAGCAGCTAAAACTCCATGTGTTGCACCATTGTCAGCTCACCGCTGCCTGCATTTGAATTTGATTGCAGAAGAGGAGCACAGTGTCGACCTGAACCTAAATTGATTCTGCTGGGTGTTTCCAGAACTTAGAGCTGGCCCAAGTGCATACATATTGCTCTGCATCAAAAACGTGCCTTGATTTAAAAGAATTTAAGTGTGGAAAAGCATAATTTAGGAAACTGAAAAATCTGATGTGATGGTTCTTAGTAGCATAACCTTTACAATAAAAGGGAACTCGGAAACCACTTAGTTCAATCCTCTATCAGCATGTGGTACCTTCTTACAAAATCTCCCATAAGTGGCTCTTAGATAATGTTCGGAGCTTCCAGTGATAAGGAGCACATTCTCTCAAGTAGCTCATGCCATTTTCAGAGCAATAATAAAATTTCTCCCACATATTAAACTAAAACTGAATTCCCCTATTTTATTCAGCCCATTTACTTGAATATTCATGCTCACAACTATGTAGGGAAAAAAATTTCTACCCAAACTTTAATTATTTGAAGACAACAGTAAGACTCTTCTTCAGGCAAAATATTCTCCGTATTTTCAAATTTTCCTTATCATATCATGATTTGCAGATTTTTCCTCCCTGTGGCCTATTGTTGTTGTTTTTTTCCTCTGACAAAATTGACTGTCCTAAGATGTAGATCACAGAACCAAACTGGTGATAAGAATGCTGAGTGCAGAAGGAAGCTTATCAGATCTTTTAACCAGAAACTATAAGACAGACAGAAAATAAAATAATAAATTCAGCAAAATTGCAGAATAAAAAAATCGACATATAAAAATCAATTGCATTTCTATACTTTAACAATGAACAATTCAAAAAGAAAATTAAGAAAACAATCTCATTTACAATAGCATCAAAAAAGAATAAAATACTTAGGCATAAACTTAACCAGGAAGACAAAAAATTTTACACACTAAAAACTATAAAATATTGCTGAAAAAAGCTTAAAAAGACAAAAATAAATGACATAACATTCTGTGCTCTTGGATTAGAAGATTTATTGTTAAAATATCCACACTATCAAAAGCAATCTACAGATTCAATGCAATCCCTATCAAAATCTCATTGGCAATTTTGCAAATATAGAGAAAAGTTATGAGGTTCGTATGGAGCCACAAAGAACCCCAATAGCCAAAACAATCTTGAAGAGAAATAAAGATGGCATCAAAGGTCCTTATTTTACAATATTTTCATCAAAACAGTATGGTACTCACATAAAGACAGACATTCCAACCAATGAAACAGAAGAGAGAACTAAGAAATAAACCCATATACACATATATGGCTAACAGATCTTCAACAAGTTTGCCAAGAATACACGTTTGAGAAAGGGTTGTTTCTTCAACAAATGGTGTTGAGAAAAGTAGACAGCCACATACAAAAAAAAGAAAGAAAAAGAAACTTGACAACTATCTTACACCATAAACAAAAATCAACTGTAAATGGATTAAAGAACTAAACATAAAACCAGAAACTGTAAAACTTCTAGAAGAAAACATAGGGGAAAAACTTTATGACATTGTTCTTGGCAGTGATTTCTTAGACAAGACACCAAAAGCACAAGCAACAAAGTAAAAATAGATAAGTGGGATTACATCAAACTAAAGAGCTTTCGCACAGTAAAGAGAGTGAAATGACAACTTATGGAATGGGAGAAAGTATTTGCCAACCATAAATCTGATAAAGAGTTAATCTCCACCATATATATAAAGTACTTCTACAACTCATCAAAAAACCAAGAAATAAAAACACAAATAAAACCCCTAATAATCTGATTAAAACTGGGCCAAGACTTGAACAGACATTTTTTCAGAAAAAGACATAAAGGTGGGTAACGAAGAGCAGCAATATCACAAGTCATCAGGGAAACACAAATCAAAGCACAAGGAAATATCACCATACTTGTTAGAATGGACACTGCTATAAACGAAGTTTGTTTGTTTGTTGAATTAGGACTGAAGCCTAATCCCTGTTTTGATGGTATTTGAAGGCAGGGTCTCCGGGAGGTAATTAAATTTGGATGAGGTCATGGGGGTGGAGCTCCCATGATGGAATACGTGCCCTTGTAAGACAATGAAGAGCCCAGCTCTCTTTCTCTCTTTCTCTCTCTCCCCCCCGACCCTGCCTTGAAGGGACAGTGACCAAACAGCCTTCTATGAAATCAGGATGTGAGACCTCACCAGACACAAAATCTACCGTGGCTTGATCTGGGACTTCGAAGCCTCCAGAACTGTGAAAAATAAGTGTTTGTTATTTAAGCTACCTAGTCTATGGTATTTTTGCTATAGCAGCCTGAATTGATTAAGATAACCATTGTCCATAAAACAAAATAACAAGTATAAAAAGTGTTGGTGAGGATGTGGAGAAATCGAAACCCTGTACACTGTGGGAATGTAAAATGGTGCAGTTCAGAGCTATGGAAAACAACATGTGATTTCTCAAAAAATTAAAAACACAACTCCCCTATGATCCAGCCATCTCATTTCTGAGTACATATCCAAAGCACTGAAATCAATGTCTCCCATGTTTATTGTGGCATTATTTACAATAGTTAAGAGGTGGAAACAACCCAAATGTTTATTGACACATAAATGGCTAAAAAAATGTAGCATATGCTTGGAATATCACTTGGCCATAAAAAGAAAGAAATCCTGTCATATGCTACAACATGGATGAAACATGAAGTGAAATGAGCCAGGCACAGAAAGACGAATTCTGCATGATTCCACTTACATGAGGTATCTAAAAGCATCAAACTCCCTGAAGCAGAAAGTAAAATAATGGTTGTGAGGGCCTGTGGGGGGGGGCGGGGAGGAGAGTCTCTGTTAAACAGTGAAGTTTCAGGTGTGCAAGATGAAAATGTCGTGGCGAGCTGCTGCACACCACGGTTTCTATAGTTAACAATGCTTTACAGTGCACTTAAAATTGTGTGAACAGGGCAGATCTCATGTTATGTGTTTTTACCACATTAATCATAATTTTTCAAAGTCTACTTTGATGTCCATGCTTATCAATATCCCCAGCAAAAAAGAGAAACCTGCATAGGAAAAAAATAGAAAAGCTGTGGATTTCTACCATACACATGGATGAACCAGACTTTCCAAACAATCTTGCCATGGAGAGACCCCACCCATGGTCTTTCAAGTCCTTAAAGGCTTCACAAAAGTGCCCATAGGTGAGATGGCAAGAAACATCAGCTATCTCAGAGGGAGTTTCTGCTTCCAGGAATAAAGTCTCACATTCAGAGGTGCTTCCTGTTTTTTCAAACACCTTGCCCACCTTCTGCTCAGGAAGCATGCATTCTGCAAAACGTGAGTGAGCCCCACAGGAAACTGCCTGCAAATTCAGGTAGCTTTTTTGACTCTTACTTTCAGAGAAATGCCAGCAAAAGCTGTAGTCATTTGGGGAAGAACAAGCCTGGAAGAAAAATACACAGCAGACCAGCACCAAGAAGGTGAGAACATTTTTCTGTGAAAATGCTACCTGCAAATTACATTGTTAAATAAATGTACTTTCTTTAGGTTTTTGGCTCCTGTGGGTGGCGTTAGGTGGATGACTGCAAGTGGGTGGCGTTTGTCATTTTTCCGATGTGACGGAGGGAGAAAAAGGAAGGAAGGCTGAGGGGTAGAGTAGGAAGGAGGCCCATTGGGGCTGGAATGCCCCCACTGAGCTCAGGGGAAGAATTACTAGAAGAATTTTTCCATTTCAAGAAACTCACAAGCCTTTCACGGGATTTTAGAATCACCATCTTGAAACAAGCATTGATGGCAGTGTTAATTAAATTGTATTAGTGTTTGTTCACAGGGAGCTTTGACTGAACTATTCTGGGGGAACTTCTTATCATGGTTGTGCACTAGTTGGAATGAGAGGGCCAGGCTCTGTACTCAGTTTTCAAATGGGTTTAGAGAAGTTCAAGGCGATGAATGTCAAGTCATATCATAAATCCTGGATAATCTTAGGTAATAAATTGCTTTTTATATAATTAAATTCAAAATAGGGGAAATTGGTAATTTCTGGTAACAATACTTGTTCAGCTCCCAATATGTATTCTTTATATTGCTTTTGCTAAATTAAGTTAAATTGCAAAAATGCTTTTGTTGATCAAATTGACTCCTTGATGTATTTTTTTTTCTGAAATGAAATTACAATCAATAACCACAAAAGTAAGCTGCTTTCAGTGACCTGGCAGAAGGGCTGGGTGAGAGCTCTCTCCTCTGCCGGGACTCCAACATGTATCTGTAACCTCCACTGGTAGGAGCTGGTCCATGTGCATCCTAAATAAGACCACCCTTAGTTGCAAATTAAGGAAACAAAGCTGTTAACTTCATTTTGTTTGTAATAAATATGAAAACACCCAAACAATTATATATCAAACATAAACTTTCTAATGCAGTTTATTTGGAAAAATATACATCTAAGGGCTCAAGAAACATCATAATTTTTTAAACTGTAAAATCTGTTCTACGCCTGAATTTATTCCCCTTGCAGCTGTCTCATGCAGTTTGGTGAACCTCCATGTCACTGTGGGTGAATATCTGTTGAGGGTCCCCAAAAGTAAACGCTACAGATTCAAGGAAGTACTTGTCCTGAGGAACCTCACATCCTCTCAGAACATACAAATAGTGTGGTAGGAAGATCACCAAATATTGACAAAGGTGGGCTGGGGTTCTGTTTCACTAACTATTTCTGAATTTCAATTTTCTTATCAGCAAAATAAGGGAATTAAATTAGGTGTTCTCTGAAGCCTCTTCTATTTCCAAAATATATTGATTCATAGGTCCGAAGAAAACCTGAAATCGAAGACAGCCGGCGCTAAGTGTTGAGTGAGCTGCTGTCCCGGTTCTGAGGAGCAGACGTTGTGTAGCGCTGCAGCAATGGGGTGACCCCATGGGGCTGAGAGATGGGCTGTGTCTACAAAATGGACAGAACCTGAAAAGGCAGAGAAGAGGGGCAGCAGTTCACAGGCTCACTCGGGAGATCAGAAGATGTTCAAATATGGCTAGATTCAGACGGACCCCATATGCACATCTGTGTGCTAGAAAAAACACTATTTCTTGCTACCTTAACATGCAAGGATAATAATGGTCAGTTGTGGAAAAGTTTTAGTGGCTAACACAGATGATCCAATAGGCAGAATATCCTGAGAGGAGAGCCAACAAAATGGGCTGGATTTTAACCCCAGAGCTCTTTTTTTTGTGAATTTTATTTTTCAATTACAGTTGACATTCAATACTACTTTTTATTAGTTTCAGACATATGGCATAGTGGTTAGACATTTATATAATTTACAAAGTGATCCCCTGATAAATCTAGTATCTATGTGGCACCATGCGTGGTTATTACAATATTATTGACTATATTCCCTATGCTGGACTTTACATCCCTGTGACTGTTCTGTAACTACCAACACATAACTCTAAATCCCTCCATTTTTTTCACCCAGTCCCCCCCAACCCCCATCCAATCTGGCAACCATCAGTCTCTTCCCTGTACCTATGAGTCTGTTTCTGTTTTGTTTGTTTATTTATTTCATTTTTTACATTCCACATATAAGTGAAATCATATGGCATTTGTCTTTCTCTTTCTCACTTATTTCATTATGTTAATACCCTCTAGGTCCATCCTTGCTGTCGCAAATGGTAAGATTTCATTCCTTTTTATGGCCAAGTAATATTCCATTGTATATCTTGACCACGTCTTCTTTATCTAATCAGTTCTCTTTTAAACAGTTTGGTGTCCCTTAAAGAAGTTCATAAAGTAAGTATTCCTGAAATAAAACACAAAATCATAGGATAACAAGACATTGGCTCGAGGCAATGGGGCAAACAGAACGATACTATCCACTAAGAAAGTTGCAGCTCCCTATGTTCAGGTATGTCTACACGACTCCTGCTCCTTGCCCTTCGACCCCATCCTGTTCTCAGTCAGTCAGTTTCTTTATGATCTCTCTTGCCTCCAGGGCAACTCAGGCCCCATGGCCAACTACTCCTAATGTGAGCTACCTAGACTCCATTATTTGTTTTGTTTTCATCCGCCACATCCTTGGCCACCCAACCACCCCATTATTTGCTCTCCTCAATTCTACCCTTGAGCTCCTGAGCTTGTAGTGGAATCAAAACTGTCCTGAGTGTGTCCCCATATATTTTCTTTCTGTAAACCTCAATTGGACTGTTATTGCTACTCAACCATTTTTAAAAGTTCCTTTATAATTACATCTTTAAATTTTCACCACCATTCATTTTCTTTATCTTCAAATTCTTATTGTGGTACCTTTAACCCTTGGATGATACCCTGCTTCTTGTATCATTGATGTTTGATATTAATAGCTGACACAAACACCCCAATTTTTCTCTATCATTTCCTCTCAAATTTATGCTGTATTTTTACCCAGGGATATACTTAGCCAGCATTTAAAAGGTGTTTATTAGGAGGCAGGCTCTTACACATACGTTGTCATTTAATCTTTTCAACATCTTTGTTAGGTAAATATTACAATCTCTATTTTATAGATGAATAGAATGTGTGCCCAAGATCACTCAGCTGAAAAGAACAAAGCCACGATTTAAATTTAGGTGGCGTCATATCAGAGCCTACATTCTTTCTTCTGAACCCGAGGGTAAGTGGGGGAAGGAGTGTGTGTATGGGGACCGGGATTTGAACACCTATGTGTTCAAATATATTGTCTCATATCCAAGACCAATCTGTCCCTTCTGCCTCTGCCTTCTCTCCCATCCTCACTCACCTACTCAGGAACTTTGTATCAGTTAGCTTTTGCTGTGTAACAAACCACCCCCAAACGTAGTGGCTTAAAGCAAAAATCATATACCATTGCTCACAAATCTAAAGATAAGCAGGTGTTTCTGCTCATATGGGCCAGTTTGGGCTAATTTCAGCTGCACTCACTCACATCTCAATGGCCAGCTGGAGGCTTGTCTGAGACTGGGTGGTCTAGAACAGCCTTACTCACATGTCTGGGAACTGGCCTGATATCAGCTCAGGTGACAAAAGTGGCTAGGCCATGTGTCACTCATCACCCAGTAACCTGTTCACATGTTAACGTCTATAGGCTCCCCCAGGGGACATAAAAGAACGAGCCCCTGTGTGCAAGCACTTTACAAGTTGCTTTTACATCACATGTGTTACTGTCCCATTGGCCAAGCAGAGCCACTGTCAGGCCCGAAGTCACCCAAGGATATAAACAAATGGGAAACACAACTATTGTACAAAAGCCTACAGACTTTGATGCATTAGTTATATACCACCCTTCTCTTTAATCTCTCCTTTTCCACTGTCTCCTTTCCCTTTATGTACTGATTGGCTGCGGTCTACCCTGTTCTAGGAAACCTTTCTTCAATCCCATTGTTCCGGAGGTATTATGTAGCTGAACCCACGAGTGTCAGGGATTGACTGCATAACCAAAAATTCTCTGAATTAACTTCCATGTAGATAGAAAACTATGACAATTAAAGGATAACCAAAGTAGTTTAAAAATGTGCAGTGACCACAACTACTGTCAAGAACTTAGACAAACAAAAGACTTTTATTTCAGAGAAGGATATAGTTCAGAAATCTTGGCATTTGGCGAGAATAAGAAAGTAGACTGACATTCTGGTGGTTATCTTTCTGTTTGTAAAATCTCTTCAATGTCTCTTCTTATGACCTGAGCCTCAGGGAGATGCTCTCAGTCCTCCACCCTGGCGCACCAGTGCTCCAGCACCTGTCTCTTTCCTGAGCCTTAGCAAGGAAGCAGGACATTCAACCTTGACATTTCATCATCATGTACATCTCATTATGTTGATAAGCAAACCGAAAACACCTTATTTTTTTCTCTGACTTTACCAAAGCTCTGTTGGAGGGAATATGTTCTTTTAGCTTTATAAGATATTACAGAACTACCTTGTGCTTCCCCAGCACTGACTTAGAGCTTCTTCTTGTCCACATCCTTATTCACACTCAGCATTTTCTTTTTTAAATTTATTATTTATTTATTTATTTATTTATTTTTCTATCTTTGACATTTGTTTCCAACTTTTTTTAAATTATTGTTGTTCAATTACAGTTGTCTGCATCCTCTCCCCTCTCCTCCCCCACCACCTCCAAACCCACCTCCCTCCCATGCTTCCACTCTCCCCCTTGGTTCTGTCCATGTGTCCTCTATAGTGGTTTCTGAAAACCCTTCTCCCCTCAGTTCCCTCCCCCCTCCCCTCTGGCTATTTTTAGATTGTTCTTAGTTTCAATGTCTCTCATTATGTTTTGCTTGCTCTTTTCTTTTGTTGATTATGTTCCAGTTAAAGGTGAGATCATATGCTATTTGTCCCTCACCGCCTGGCTTACTTCACTTAGCATAATGCTCTCCAGTTCCATCCATGCTGTTGCAAAGGGTATAAGTTCCTTTTTTCTCTCTGCTGCACAGAATTCCATTGTGTAAATGTACCACAGTTTCTTGATCCACTCATTTGTTGATGGGCACTTAAGTTGCTTCCAGCACTTTGCTATTGTAAATTGTGCTGCTATGAACATTGGGGTGCAAAGGTTCTTTTGCATTGGTGTTTCAGGGTTCTTAGGGTATAATCCCAGCAGTGGAAGTTCCATTTTTAGTTTTCTGAGGAACTTCCATACTGTTTTCCACAGTGGCTGCACCAGTCTGCATTCCCACCAACAGTGCAGTAGGGTTCCCTTTTCTCCACATCCCCTTCAAGTTATCTGTTGCTTTGTTGATGATGGCCATTCTGACTGGTGTGAGGTTCACACTCAGCATTTTAATTCTTTTCAATACGACAGTATGAAATAGTATATAATATTTTAATTTGCATTTCCATGCTCTAAAAGTAATGCCTCACTGCACAGGATGTTAAAATGAAGGTTTTCTCTGATTTCTCTTGCTATATCCCCCAATCTAATTTCTTTTAGAAGTAAACTAATTCTTTTTTGTTTATGATCTTTTGCCTGACAAATTAATCCCATTTTTCTCTTGGTAAATGTATTTCAAAGCAGGTGTTTACACTTCATGGTAACAGAGAAAAAGTAAATTATTTGCATAAGTAGAGGTAATATTCTCCAACTTTCTTTTCCTTTTGTTCTTCCACCAGTTGATAAGCAATGCAAGCAGCTGAAGTGCTGCATGTAAAGTTGTTTTTGTGGTATTTGCAGCTCAGCTTAAGGAATGAAGTAGCTAAAAATCTGACAAAGATGTCCTCTTATCACTGTCCTGCCCTTGGACACTGGTGAGGGATTTTGGACACCAACAAGACTCCACTGAACTTGGATCACTTTGACAAAGTCAGAATAGCCCTAGGTTCTGGGCCTTTTACAAAAAAATTTCTTTTTTTGTGTGTGTTTTAATCCCAGAATTTTATTGGGCAGATGAAGGTGGCTTCATTCCTTTGGAAAATTTCCCTTTGTGTTTATGCAGTTCATGATGTGCTTTTCTCTTTGTTCAGATAGGCTTCGGAGGAGCAAATCCTGATGTTTGTTTCAGTGAAGGCATCAGAATATCCCACAATGTCATATCATTAAATGAAACGTATAGTTATACAAGAGACATTATAAGGCCTTTTTAAAGGTCATTGCAGAATCTTAAGTGATCTGAAAAATGTTCATGAAATTAGATTCAGCCAGTGGAGACTTTACATGTACATACACGCAGTAGTTGTGCTTCTTTCTTACAATCTATCTGTCTACTTATCTAGACAGGGAAATACAGCAAATTATTAACAGTAGGTATCCTTGAGTAAAGAGATTATGAATTAGTAAACACTTAAAAATATATTTCTGATTTTCAATAGTTCTGCCATACACATGTTTTATTTTTGTAATCTAAAATGATTAGAAAAGTACCTATTAATAATAAAAGATAATGTAACAAAAGTTCTAAGAAGACTTGGCCTTAGACTATAGGAGCTTTTTTTTTTTTTTTTTGCTTTTTTTTTTAAAGATTTTATTTTTATTTATTTTTAGAGAGAGAGGGGAAGGGAGGGAGAAAGAGAGGAAGAGAAACAGCAATGTGTGGTTGCCTCTCACATGGCCCTCACGGGGACCTGGCCCGCAACCCAGGCATGTGCCCTGACTGGGAATCGAACCGGGACCGCTTGGTTCCCAGCCTGCGCTCAATCCACTGAGCTACACCAGCCAGGGCTAAGACTATAGGAGCTTTGATGAAGAAATTTAATATATACAATTATTTTCCTTTCTGGTTTCTTGAGTTTGACATTGGTTTGAGAAAATGATAATAGAATAGTAACTTTCCAGGTATATTTTGTAAATACACATTCAGTAGATTCAGACATGCACAGACAAGATTGGTAGCCTATTGGGGTCTATTTGCATGAAGGCCAGAGGGTCTTGGTAATGAAAAATTATTATTTTCTTGAGGATAGTGATTGGTACCTCTGTGTCTTCCCTTAACCCCATCCACTGTGATATGGATGGGTATTTTCACCTCCCATTGGCGGCTTTCCAGTTAATGAAGGCACTCAGTACTAAAGGGAGTCAGAGTAGACAAGCTGAGCTGAAGGTGTCCTTAGGCCAAAGAAGAACTCAGTTACACCTTCATACAGTGACAACAAGCTTCCTCCTCCTTCAGAGAAGAGTCATGGCCCTCAGGAGAGGAAGCTATGAAAGAGAATTAATAAAATAGATGCTTTATCAGCTAGTGTTGGTACAAAGCAAACAGGTGGCGAGGCACCCAGTTTCATTGGTATCCATCCAAGCATTGCTGCCTCCATCTGGAAGCCTGATAAAAAAGAGAGACAGTAAGTGGGTGAGGTTGTGGGGATCTCCTCCCCTTCTTAGGTTCCCATCACATCTATTATCATCATAAATTAATCTCTTGAACAAACAAATTTAGAGATATTTTAATATGCTACTTTATCCTAACTTGTTAAAAATTCCTATATACAATTTCCTAAGACCAGAGGGAGAATGTGAAGCTTCAGAGCAATTGAGCACATGTTGATGAAATTTTCACACCGTGTGTCTAGCCTCGCACTAGGTATTATGGAGGCTCAAGAGGTTAAGGCACTCCCTCTGAATGAAGACTGTAGGATCTTACTTGGGAAATAATAGTAGATGCACATATAGCACACAAACATCACATGTGCCAGGAGGTGAAGTAGGATGACCTATAGGTGGAGAAAGTGGTCTATTGCAATTTTAGAATATGGAATCTGGATTTCGTTCCCCTGAAAATCTAATCTATTTCTTTTAATATTGGCTGTGCCTAAGGCACCTGGGGAAAGTTACTTAATCTCTGTATGCCTTAGTTTCTTCACCTGTAAAATGGTGACACTAAATCTGCTTCGTAAAATAGCCCGTATGTAATATGCTTAGAAGAGCATCTAATACATAGTTAGAGCTCAATAAACAATAGCTTTTATTGCTGCCAAGTGTCAAAAAAGAAAAGGTCCAGAGAATACATCTGATACTTGTAAAATATCGATTGCCAGAGTTGGAGCAGACTTTTGACAGAACGTGATGCCTTTTAGAAATGGCACGGTCAGATTTCAAAGAACATTTTCAGGTTTGCATTTCATAAAAGGCTGGGAATTACTCATCTCAATGACAGCTGCAAATCATTCCCATATGGAAAAAAAAAATAAGTGGAAAGAAAAAACTATGTCAGTTGATTATTCTCTTCAAAAAATCTTACATCATTGATACAAGGTTTCTTTTGAGAGTTTGAAAACTTCATGACAACCCACAGTTCATGCTGGTGACAATTCTGAGGATATAGAAAAATCATTTCCCATGCAGGAAAGAAGAAAATACGGTAAGAAAAGATAACAGTATGCCAGCAAAAATAATTTTTTAAAAAGATAAGAAAAAACAAACATACATTAGTGCCTACTGTGTGATGCGTGGCACTAGCATCTGCGATCTAAAATTAAATAATATGGCCTATGGCCTCAAGGGTTTAAAGGGAGTCAATCATTAAGTGATTAAAATACAATGTTAAGGGGCGGAGGGGTTGAGCAAAAAGGGAAAAGGACTCATGGACATGGACAACAGTGTAGTGATTGCTTGGGCGGTGGTTTAAGGGGTCTAAATAGTAATGGAAAAAATACAGTAAAGATTAAATTTAAAAAATGCGAAGTGACCAAGGTTAGAACAAGGCACCACAGAAGGCACGGAAAGCAGGGTCAGGAAAGGCATTCTGGAGGCGATGCTACGTGAACAGGATGCAGAAGGATGAGAGAGTGCAGGCACATCACTGTGGCTAGGTTGCCAGTGTGGACCAGTGAGGAGTGGAGCTGAGCCTGGAGAGCAAAGCAGAGGACATGGGCAGGAGTTCCGCCTTATTCTGAGACAAACATGAATCCACTAAATGATTTAAGAAGGGGGAATGACAGTTAACTGTTTTATTTTTGAAAGATCAGACTGGTTGCACAGTTGGAACAATCTGAAAGGCAGACCTTTCATTCTAAGCTTTTATGAATTTTATAGCTACAAAATCTTGTGTATTTATATTGTGTATTTATAGCTACAAAACCTTGCAGCTTTCTGTGTCCATAAAGTGAGGTGCAACTCACGGCCTGTTACATCTGGGTGGCTTGCGGGTCTGCTCCAGGGCTACCACCCATCCAGTGGTCCTCCTTGTACTCCCCCTCAGTTCCCTGTAACTAATAACTTGACTGCCACCATAGACAAAGTAAAGGAAGGTGAGAAGTGAACTTGTTATCTTTCTTTTTCAAATGGAAACTAATAGTCACACCCAGGGAATCTACACCCTGAGGAGAAAGTATTATGCACTAGTTAATAGCACAGGATCTTGATTAAAAAGCCCATTTTGCCCATTGCTCTCTCTGTGACTTTGACCAAATTTGTCAATATCTCTGGCCTCAGTGTCTTTATTTTAAGACACTGAGTGGGAATTTACTTTGAGCGGGAATAAAATTATGTCTGCCTTGTATTAGTCAGAATTGGCTAGCTATTGTAACCAATAAACCAAATCTCAAAGGCTTAACACAATAAAAATTTATTTCTGGTTCAAGTTAAGAAATGGCATTAAGTAAAATGATAAAATTAGTTAAAGATAGCAAGATAAAAGCATTTCATACAAAAAAATTTTCATATATATGCATAATAACTAGTTAGAAGACATAATAGAAGAAAAATTGTTCATTTATATTAACAACAGAGAAGATTAAATACTTCAGAATGAACTTAAAAAATGCAAAACTATATGAGAAAACCGTTCCTGAAAGCTATGAAAGGAAAATTGAACAAATGGAAAAACATTCCCAGTTTTGAGTTAGCATAACTTAGTGCAAATTGTCAACTCTCTCTACATTAATGTAAAATTTAACACAACACAAATAAACATGAATAAGCTTTTTCATAAGGGTAGACAAATTGATATTAAAAATCATGTGGAGTACTCACTTCAGCAGCACTTACACAGAAATTGAAATGACACAGAGAAGATTAACATGCCCCCTGCGCAAGGATGACACCCACATTCAAGGAGAAATCACGTGGAAAAACAAACATGCAAGAGTAGACGGGAGTGCACTGAAAAGGAAAGACTAGCAGAAAGGAGTAACTATAAGACCTATACCATGAAGTCTTCATAAATAAAACAGTGTGGTACTGGTGCATTAATAGATAAATAGACAAAGAGGATAGATCAGAAAGCCAGAAACAGAATCACATACAAATGGAAATTTAGTATATGTTAAATTTTATATATGATAAATTTAGTAATTTGTGTCACAAATTACTAGAAAAAAATACTGTAATTTTAATTAGGTAGTTCTGGGGTAGGAGAATAGCCATTTGGAATAAAATAAATTTAGATTCATATCTTACTATATGTAAGCATAAACTCCAAATGGAACAGGGATTTAAATGTAAAATGAATGTGGGTGGGGGAGTACTAGAAGAAAACATTGGTGACTTCCTCTTTAACCTTGATACAGGAAAAGATTTTCTAATGATGATGCAAAATCCAAAGGCAATTTTTGTAAAAATTGATAACTGACTATATAAAAATAAAAGTTTTCTGAATGACAAAAATAATATAGTCAAAGACACCTGAAAAACTGAAAAATGTTTGCATCATAGCTTTACCTGTAGATAAGTTACTAATATAACAAATATGACTTTTAAAGATTTCTTAAAATTGAGAAAAACATTTTAAAAACATTTTAAAATGGGAAGAAGACACAAGCAGACAATTCACAAAAAAAGATATAAAAGTGACCCTCAAAGACAGAAAAAATGTTTAATAGCACTCACAATTAGAAAAATAAAAATGAAAAACTATACTGGGATATTATCAGAAGACAATTGAAAAGTATAACACATTCCACAGGGAAACAGACACTTTCATACATTGTTATTGGGAATGCAAACTGATACAATTTTTGGAAGGAAATTTGGTGATATCTAAGAAAACTACATATACATTTTACCTTTTAACTCAACAATTCCACTTCTGGGAATTTACCCAGAAGATACACCTCCAATAATATAAAAATGCATTGGAAAAGGGTACTTAACTATAGTATTATTTGTTGTTGCAGAATATTGGAAACAATGAATATGTCTAAATATAGGAGACTGATTAAATAAGTTATGTGCATCTATACAGCTGTGCGAAGAAAAAGTAGAAGAGGATTTCCATGAAGTAATATGAATCATTTTCTGGGATACATTATTTTGAAAAAAGACAAAGTGCACAAATGTACCTATCACCTGCCACTTTTCATAAAAGAAAAAGAAATAAAATATGCACATCTGCTCATTTGTGCCAAACTAGTAAGATTGCTTTCCCATGCAGAGATAAGGAGGAGAGGCATGGCGTGAAAGGCATGATGGGAACAGTTCTGAGTGTAACTCTCTGTACGGTTCTGACTCAGAACCATGATAATGTTTCATAGACCAAAAATATCAATAAATGATTCAAATCAAGCAGCATGAAGAGATGACAAAAACTCAATCCCAACAATAACACACGAGTCTAACTCTATTACAAACTACGCAGCCGGGGGTGGGGAAGAAAAGAGCAAACCAAAATAAGTTTGAAAAACAGTATTTTGACTCCATATTCTAAAGATCAAAAGAAATGCACACACACACACTATACACCAGTTAGTAAGTTCCTCCACTTCTCTAGAGTGGCATGGGTTAGTAATTCTGAAACTAGTTCACATACATTTTAGGTCTGTGCAAGGAAGTAAATAAACAGTAATAGGAAGCAGATTCCTTACCGTCAGAGAAGGGCAGTAAAGATAGGAAAAGAGGAAGGGTAGAATGAACCTGTGGTACTGGACTGAAATGAAATAAACTCATGGTGAGAGAGAGAGAGAGAGAGGAGATAGATGAAAGAAATTTAAATTATGTGTTCATATGCAAGTTTCCATATACACAGATTATTTTAGCTTTAGCTTTGTCCGCTGAGAGGGCCCAGGGTAATGACAGCAGTGGCATTGACACAGTGAGCACCCAGATTTCGGTTTCCAGACACCTTTCACTAATACAAGAAACTAGGGCTCTTTGGAGAGAAATGAATGATCCCAGGGCTGGGACAGGGGAAGTAAAAGGTTAGTCTAGAACATCTTATGATGCAGAAAAGAAAAGAAGTACTTGAAAAGAAAAAAAGATGGACAGACATATGTTGAAAAAACATAGATGTCAACCTGAAGAGATTCTCAATGGTCAAATTTGGGACAATTTGAAAAACAAAGTAAGTGGTGATAGTAATAGATACACATAGAATAAAATAAATATCCATGACTCTATAGTCAATATACATAAATAATTGAATAACCAATAAATGGGAGAGAAGGAAAAATCTTCTACTGAACAGTAGTATTCTAATTAATAAATGTCAAAGAACTTATGGAAATAAAAAATCATCAGTTGCTGATAAGTGGGCTAATATACCATAAGAAACAGGATATTTACATAATATTGAAGTATCTCTTTATAAAATATGAATTAAGTACAAAATAAAAAATAGTTACTTTAGACTGCAGAAATCCAGCAGACACTACTTTAACCAAGTGATCAAAATTAACATTCTCAGCCCTGGCTGGTGTAGCTCAGTGGATTGAGCACAGGCTGGGAACCAGACGGTCCAGGTTCGATTCCCGGTCAGGTCACATGCCTGGGTTGTGGGCCAGGTCCCCTGTGAGGGCCATGTGAGAGGCAACCATACATTGCTGTTTCTCTCCCTCTCTGTCTCCCCCGCTTCTCCTCTCTCTAAAAATAAATAAATAAAATCTTTAAAAAAAAAAAACATTCTCAATAATAAGATATTAACATACTGGACTCCCTGATATGATATACTAAGAAACCCATGATATCACTTCTGTGGTATTCTTAGTTAATAGTATAGTATCAATATTAATTTCCCGATTTTGAAAATTATAGTTAAATAAGATGTTAACATTTGGGGACTTGGGTAAAGGGCACATGGGAATTTTACATTATATTTTGTACAATTTTTTATAATTTTTTGTTAGTCTGAAATAATATTAAACTAAAAAGTTCAAAATTTTTTTAAATTAAAAAGATAAAAAGGCATTTAAAAATCTTGCCATCTATGCTTACAAACTTTCATTTCAAAAGGGACAATTTAACATCCTCCAAAAAATAAAAATATACTGTCTTCTCAAATGTTAAATATATTTTTCCTTATAAAAAGCTTTCAAAAAACATACATGAAAGGTGTATTTTTTAAATATATATTCTCCCTTAGATCAGTATGTTTCCTCTCTCTGATTCATATTTTAATTTTCCAACTATTGCTCATGTTTTCAGAGGGTATGATCTAGGTAATGATGTAACATTTCTGTAAATTAACTCCTAGTGACAATTTTACCCCTGTGGGTACTGAATGTCTCACAGTCTAATTTTACATATATATTGTTCTAGGCGACAGGTTTCAGGGAATTCCACTTCTACCGAAGCTATTAGCTGTGATAGCAGCAGCAGTGAAGACTTGGCCCACATGTAACAAGCACTCACTTGCAGTCATGAAGTTTTCTTTGCGTTGTAAAAAGGGCGATGGGCAAGTGGAGGCCAGGGGAAAGGCCTGGCAACCGGGCTCTGGAAAGGTTAGGCTGCTTTTGCCAACCACAAGACTCTTCCCTGCTCTACAATTACTTCACATCCTTAGTATCAAATAAACCATGTTGAAGCACTTTATTTCCTTAAAATACATTTACTTACAATAAGTAGCTAATTATAATGCTTTTTTAAAAAAAATTCTGTTTTCATGAAATGTTTTGCTTTGGAGAATTAAGGTGAAAATACATCAAGTCCCCCGATTTTACCACCAGAGGGCATAAGACATTAAGAAATACCGCAGAAAGAATCCGCTTGCTTCTGAGATTCTCAGACTTCATAGTTTGAAATTTTAGGTAACTATTTCCAGAAATGAACTCATTTGGAAGACAGATAAGGCATGTGTAAATGAGGACAGGAAGAGGTCAGGAGGGAAAAACTGTCATTTTTTTTATAAGAATGAAATCTTCAACCATGTTCTCAAAAGGGCTCACCTACATACACTTATTAATTATATTATTGATTTAGGTTAAACATTCAGTTAAACATTGAAATGGGTTGGCAATGATAAGTTGTGATGTTTCATCATAGACTAATGATGTTTCAGAAAAATATTGGTTGCTTAACGCAATTGTATCTAGAAAATAAAGAATGAGCTCGTTCAGAATCAGTGAGACCAAGGTGTTGAGCTCAGTTTGTGCATGGATCAATGAATGCGTCCCTACATCATGGCCACCCCCTCACTGTACACAGCCAGCGCCCGTGGTGGGGCGCAGCGGGAGTGGTGAGAGAGACGTGCACAGGCACCAACCCAGCTCCACACCGGAGACCTGAATCAAAGTGCACACCTACTGCTATAAGGGTCAATGAGATCTCACAAATGGGTGACATTTTGACCTTGAAATTAGAAATTACTTGGAGTAAAATTCAAACTTCTGTTCCTCCTATCATCTTTCCCTCAACTACTCCTTTCTGATTTCTATTTCCTTTCTCACCTAAGCCCTACCCTTTTTTTTTCCTTGATAGGGTACATATATAGAAGAGGTGGTGAATTACTGATTTTAATGGTTTAAAAAATTATTTCAATTCTGCCAACACTTTTGCTGAAATTCCTTGAATGGGCAAGTGATACTACTAGGCTTGAACTCAAACACAATCACCCTCTGCAGGAGATGGCACCTTACCCATTACATTGAGTTCACTTCTCCATTGCATAGAAATCCCTAGTGCTACTTTTCACAGACGAGGAATTTTGAAGGAAACTGTGCACATTAGTTGGAATCAATAGGATATTTCTATATTCAAAAAAGGCCTTGTTGGTTCAAGGGTGATCATGAGCAAAATACTGCATTTGTACAGCCGGACATACCAGTACAGCCCTCATTTCCCCACACTGCTCCCAAATCTCTCTAACCAGGTGAAAGTAAACAAGAGAGCTGAGGGCGCCATCTTGACAACTTAGCCAAAATACCTTTTAGTTATTCTCAATATATGGTGGGGAAGGAGGATGTGTGTTATTATTTAGAATGTTTACTTACATCATTTTAATATGTTTAGGATGAGTTGCAATGTTTCTTTTTTACTTTTTCAGAATTAGCTTAGAAATTATTGTATGATATTCTGCACTGTCTTAAAATTATTAGAGTTTGTTTTTGCCTAATATAATAGCTTATTGTTTCACTTCTACTTCCTCACCTCCAGCTTTTTAATCAGTCTCTTATTATAAGGTTTAGCTTTCCTCTTTACATATTGGGGTTGTTGAGCCCCGGTTGTGTCTAATTAGTATGTGAAAATCATCATGAATCTGCCTATTCTGACTGTTCATATTGCTGTGATTCCTTTGGGACCCAAATTCTTCTTTAAAGGAATTGAGTGGGTTTTAGAAGCAAAACCTGCCTGCATCGCATTTGGCCCACCCAGAATCTAAGTGTGGGCCCATAGAAGTTGATCCCTCTCTCCTGCACTGAACATCAGAAAGTTCACAGAAGAGCTGCTTTTCCCCCGGCTGTGCTGGACCCCACTGGAAACGACACAGAGGAAAGAGACTTCGCCCTGAGCTCAGTGGAGTTCACATGCCCATCTCCAGTTACTCCTTTGAGTGTCCATGTGCCCCGGACGGATCCCCCATCATATCCCTCCTCAGTTGAACTCAGGTGAGATGAATTTCCTTCTTTCCCAACTTGAATTTCTCCCTGGTTCTGATGCTCAAAGAATTACACTGTTTGGGGGATTATTTGAGGTTGTGTTACTTTACATGCAGTAACAGCGTGTAGGGCAGCCAGCCTTTGATGACATCTGCGAGCAGGAGGCTGGGTTATACTGGAAAATGCCCTGCCCTTGGGATACGATTGAAATTGAGGTCACACTCCTCACACCTGGGTAAACTTGATTAGGTCCCTTAGGTGGCATGGGGGGAACTTCAAATACTAGATATATATATTCTTCATGAAGAATATATATACATACATATGTATATACATATATGTGTGTGTGTGTATATATATATGAAGAAATTGCAGCTTTTTAAATTTTTATAATGGATTTATTCTTTCTCATAAATACCCATCTCACTGGGTACCAGGAGGTACACAATACTCTTTTAAATTTGTCAGTATTAGGTATTACATTCTCTTCTATATAATTGGACTCTTCCATGATGCATTTTCTTTTGGACAAATGCTGACTCTTTCCAGCTTCGACTCTCTTCTCCTGCTCTTTCTAAAGGTGGGGGAAGCTTGGGCTGATATGATTGCATGACTGCCAGGACGAGGCATGCCAGAGCCCCCTGGGTCCTCAGTGAATGGCCTGGTCCCCTGCCACCTGATGCGTCATGAGTCTGCATGGGTCTTGGGGCATTGTGCTGGCACATACTCTGGTCCTGACCACTTGCCTCTGGTTTGCCTTCCCACACTGCAGCCTCTTTGCGCATCCTCAGGACTCCACCAGGTCTCTGGTCTTCCAAGCACCAACACATGCACTCATTGAGGCAGAACCCCCAGGAGTCAGTTCTGCCTCATTCACCTGTCCACTCGCCAAGGCCACCACTAGTGCATCACCTCATGTGTTGGCAAATAGCCTTCCAATAGAGCCCTTTGCTCCCAGAGGCCCATCACTGAGAGGAAAAACCAAACTCTTCTTTGAACTTTCTGAGCAGGACACATGAACTAAAAACCTGCTTCTCTTATTCTCCTTCCTCTCTCCTTTTGTAGTCCACTGACACAGAAGGGTAAACATCCCACTTCTTTTTAATACCTAGAGGGACTTCTTTGTACACCCTCTTTACATGTCTTCTTTTTATGCCCTTTCTCAGGTGGTGTTTTATAGTCTCTTTTCCTAAAACCACAGTGGGGGATAGGTTGCAGAGAGAAACGTCTATAATTTCCAGTGTTAAAGTAACCTTTAACCACCAAGAGAAGAAATTTATATTGTCTCAGCCCAGCTATGGTTACAGATTCCAAATAACTGATCAGTTAATCCTTAGGCAGGACCTGGGTCCTGGTTTAAACTTCCAGAGAGACTCAATCCAGACTTAATCCAGTGATTAGCTTTCTGCATTCCCAGCCTCCCTCCCTCTTTTTTAGCATCAGACACTTCCAATGGGTCTTGTTAAGCCCACACTTTTCACACAATTTGGTTTCTGGCAATTGGGCATGTTTTTCTGAAACAATGCATCCTTAAAGTTCCCTTGGCCAGCAAGACATACCAATGTCCTTTCATTATTATAAATAAATTGGCATGATTTGTTAGCATTAGAACTAATGATACCTTCTTAGCATCTCTGCGCAGTCCAGTCATCCAAGAAGTTTTATTTCCTAGAAGATGAGAGACTCAGTTTACTCTTGGGTAATGTGGTGAGTCTATCTTCTTTCAACACTATTTTTGTACATATACTCCTACACTGCTGATCACAACCTTTCTTATCTTAGTATAACTTTTACTTTTACAGAACTCCTGGAATTGACTACTAATAATTCTCTACCTCGAATACATAGAGAGGTGAAGAAAAGTGTACATCTATGTTTTATATAGTGCATATACCTAATGGAAGAAAGAGAGCACTCACTTGTCAACACTATTCTCTTAAAATTAATGTAAATTAAGCATATCTAGTTATGTATACCTTTCATTTGGATGATAATGTCTTTTGTGAACTTTACCTTTTCCCATTTTGAATATCATTATCGATTTATAAATTCAACTTGCTTATGAATAATCCCTTCTTAGTGCATAAATGGTTCCAAATTGGGGAGTAGAAACACCTCAAAGCTGGTTCCATTGCCCTTCCCGCACTACCTCAGGTACTGGAAAGCATCCTTGCATTCAAACAAGAGTAAAATGTTCACCTAGTCTTCAAAGAGCTCTGACTCCTTTTATTGGAGAGCTAGAAGAGAATGAAATCCCAGGTATTAGAGAACGCATTTGACATTGGTTTTATTGTTCTGCTTCTTCAGTGGTGGAATGCATTAACAGTCCACATTTGTATTTTTAGTTTAGATTTGATTTCCTCAATTCATTTTATTTTTCCCTATTTTATTCTTCAATATACTTACATCAAGGTTGTTACAGGGCTCTTCAACAGGGGTTCAGATCAGTATTATCCCCCATTTCTACCCTCCGGCTGAACCTAGAACTCAAATCCTCTTTCTAAAGCTTTTGTTCTTATCTTTCAGCTTGAAAATTGGGGAGTTTCACAACAGAAATGACATAAGAGCCAGGTCTTAAAGAACCAGAGACTTTACCAGCAGACCCGTGTGAGGGCGGAGAAAGGGAGAAAGGCTGTTCCAGATCAAATGAAGCATGGGCACAGGTGCCTTGTGCAGAGATCCAGAGGCAGGAAAGGGCCTTGGAGTTGAACAACGGGAGGGGAAGGCAGTGACGAGAGCTGAGGGCAACATGGCGTGTTTGGTTTGTATGGCAGGGATCTGGATTTGCCACACTGTAGAGTCTGAGTTTTGCCCAGTAATCACTCTTAGGACAAAAGGGACTAGGTGACTTTAAGAAATGTCCTGGAAAACTAATTAGCAGAGTAAATTCACAATTAATTACAACAATTAATTTGTTTATACCATCAACCTGCCTTCGGTGTGAAGAGTTCTAGAAAAAGGTTAAAGAAGAAAAACTTTATGTGTAAAACTTCTTTTAACAAATCCTTGACATTTTTATACACTGAGATTGGTGAGTAAAGTCCTAACAGAAGCATCACCTCATTGTAGAAGTATGATAGTGTTTGTCCCTCTCCTTGACGCGTGGAAGGAGGGACCAGACACAGCCGCTGTGCCATTGTGGTAGGCCGGATTCTAAGGTGGCCCCATGAACTCTGCCGCTGGTGTCCCCCATGATTAGGTTACACCTTTGATTAGGTTACATTATGTGGCAAGAGTGAAGGAATCATACAGATGTAACTAAGGTCCAAAATTAGTTGAAAGACTCATCAAAAAGGAGGTTTTCCTAGGTGAACCTCACTTAATCAGTTGGAAGCTCTTTAAAAGAGGGTTTTGAACTTCACTGAGATCACAAAGAGTTTTCTTTTGCTGGCTTTGAAGAAGCAAGCTGCCATAACAAGTCCTATACTTGCAGGGAAATGAATTCTTGCAACAATTAAGTGAGCTTGGAAGAAGAATTTGAAACTCCCACGAGACCCCAGACCTGGTCAGTACCTTGGCCGTAGCTTTGTGACTCACCGAACGTTCACAGGGCCCTGCTGCACCCGGTCTGGATCCTGACCCATAAAAACGGTGAGATAACAGTGGGTGTGATTTTAAGCTCCAAAATTTGTGGAAATGAAGCAATAGAAAACCAATGCACTTATAGAATGGTAAGAAAAATCACATGAAATCAATATTTGCCTATTAAACAGACAGTGTATGTAATGGCTAAAGGCACAGAGCCTAAAGCCAGGCCACATGGGTTCATGTCCCAGCACTACCACCTACTTGCTGTGTGACCTTGGGAGTATTACTTCATGCACCCTTGCCTCAATTTCCACATTGTGAAATGGCAATAAACAGAGGCCTCTACTCATAGGATTAAAGAATTTGAGGATTAAAGAATTTGATTTATGCAAAGTCCCTAGAAGGGCTTCTGGGTGCAGTAAGCACACTATAAAACATTAACTATCCTTATGTATGGCTCTCTACTAATTATCTGTGGACTAAGTATATCAAAGGCTTTCTTCATACATTTCTTAACAAATAACAGTGTCATCCTATTAGAAACACTCAAGGCATTTGATAAAGAGATCAAACTTATCACTGCGTTGAGTTTCAATAATCAATTTCAGTCAGAAAAGAACATTAAATAATGGATTACATAATGTAAGAAAATATGATCTCAATTGTAAACTACAAAAACAGCTGGAGGCAGCCTTACCATATCTGAAAACGCTTCCCCTCCCCTAAGACTTAGAGATGAATCACAGTTCCAAAGAAATTAATAAAATGCATGAACAGTTGCTGAACTCTTGTGTTAGGATTGCTGCACGTCATTCCCAAGGAACTGCGCAACGCAAAAATCCTATATCTATAAAGCAGAATTGAAGGAACAAAATTTGGGAAAAGCTATTTTGCTGAGATAGGTAGAAAGATAGATGGATAGGCAGATGGGTAGAACACAGATGACAGACAGGGAGGGAGGGACCAGGGAGAAAGCAAAGAAGGAAATAGATAAACTGAAATCCTGACCATGAGAAATACATCTTGAATTCTCTGAGATAAATGGATTGAATTTTAAAGAAAATATAAAAAATAAGTGAAGCTTTTTCTGAATCAATAAAAAACTGTTGGCATGTAACTTTTTTAAAAATTTAGGCAAAACTGAAAAATGGAAAAAAAACCTTTTCTTAAAATATCCAACTAGAAGGCTTTAGCTGGGTAAAGGGAAAAGTCAGTTTTAGAATCAAGTATATTATTGTCAGAGACCAGATGCATCAGAAAAACAAGGGAGAACTTAAAAAAAAAAATTATAGATACTTAGGCTTCATCTGAGAGATTCTGACCTAGGAGATCTGGAGTACAGATCAGGAAACTATTTTTCTTTGTATTAGTTAAGGTAAGGCAGGCTGTAGTAACAGATTCGAAAATGCCAGTAGATCGGCACAATAGAAATGAACTTCTCGCCCATAAAATGGTTCAGGAGTCTGGCGGGAAGGCTACTCTTCACGCAGTCATTTAGTAACCAAGACTCTGTCCACCCTGGGGCTCCCCATGCCCTACAGTTCCATCGTTGTTTGCTTCCACCCGAAAGGAGAAATAGCATGAAGAAACACATGTGGGCTGTTGCAATGGGCCAGACTAGAAGGAGCATGGGTTTTCTCTTTTTCTGTCACTCTATTAAGGAGAATTCAGTGACTAGGCCACCACAACCTGCAGGACAAAAAGGGAAGCACAGGGCAGCTGTTATGCTGGTAAGAAGAGGAAGTGGATTTTAGTAAACAAGAAACAGTCTCTACCATAAGCACACCATGTGATTTGCATGTACGAGTGGTGCAGAGTTAAAAACTCACAGATGAAAATACAACTTTTGAGTCCAAATAACCTAGGTCCCAAACTTAGCCACTTGACAGCTGTCTGATCGTAGGCAAAATGTTTCCCCTACTCTGTGCCTTAATTTCCCCACCTCCTTTCCCCTTGTCTTTTAAATGAGGATTTCAAATTCCTATATATTAAGATTCTTGTGGGATTGAAATAAAATAATATGTTTAAAAATCAGAAAAATAACTGGCATTTAGTTGATAGTCATAACTATTTTGTTCTAACTGTTCTGTTGTTTGGGGAAGAAAGGGAGGCAAGATGTTCTGTTATTTGAGTTAATAAATCAGATGTATCAGTATAAATGTATTATTCCAACTGAATTATTTAATTAAGAATATTTTAGATGTCAGAATCTTAACAAAATAGAAGTTGACTTCTTACTCCTGTAAGTTCCTGGGCAAACGTTCAAGTTAGCGGGCAGCTCTCCTCCAGGGGACCCTTCAGAGACCCAGGCTCTTCCATCCAGTGGCTCTCCCTCCCCCCAGGGCTGCACAGCGACTCACCCAGGGTGTCGAGATGCACTGTGGGGTGCAGTGTACGATGTGGTCTGAGCTAAGAATTAATTAGGTGTCTCAGTATAGAATGTTTGAAGCTCAGAGATAAAAATTACTCCACTTTTTAAATAAAATAGCAAATCTCAAAATATAAAGAAGTTGAGAATATTGGTAGTATAGCTCTCAAGCTGAGATTTACAATAGTTTGATTATCACATATTTCAATTCAGGGAACTTGAGATATTTTCAGATGTAGCTTTTGCCACATATGAAAGCATTCTGCCACACCTAAGGACATTCAGGTTCAAGTTGGACCTGACCTGTGCGGTGCTTATCACTTGAAGCAAGTGGACCATCATGAAGGGGCTGAATACTGAGTAACTGAAATGATTAATTTACAGAGCAGTCCTGAATTCTGGGCAAGTGTAATGATGCTGTCTAATCAATGCAGTTACCTATCAGAAGCAGAGAATGGTCCTTGTTTAGCACCTCTAAACGTTGAGTTATGTACAGACTTCTTTTACGTATTTCTTTTACAAGCGATTTACGTATACAGGCTTCTTTTAAAATAATTTTTACTAAACCACAAGCATATAACCCTGGTCTTCTCATCTTCAGATTCCAACTTATACATTCCATTCAAAATAACACAGCAAAATACAATATGTCCCTGCATGCCTCAGTCTCTTGGGTTCTCCACCATTTTCCACCTTACCTGGTTTCAAACCTCACACGTCCTACCCACTGTCGTACTCACACACGCTTTATGCTGCCCCCTCCCCCAATAAGCATCTCAAAACATGTTTTCTTCCTTTGGACTTCCCTGACTCCACGCCAGTTTACCTCTTAGGCCTTGTTCTTGTTTGATGAACTCTTACTGATGTGACAAACCCATCAGAACCTGCCTCCTTCCACTCCCCATGTGCTTCATTCACAATATGGTAGTCAGCGTTCTCACACCGGCAGGCTCTCTGCTCCCGAGTTCTTGCCTGGGGTAGAACACCCAGCGGGAAGTGGTGAGGTGCCTGCCTTGTGCCAGGCCTCACGGTGTCATTTCATTTGTTCCCCTGGTGCCTTGGGAACGTTACCTGAGCTTTCATCCTCCTTTTCTTTTCTGAAAAATAGTTATAGAGACAATTTCCTCAGCTGAAATAATAGCTACTATTTACTCAGGCCCTTACTGCGTGCCTGGTTTTCTGTTAAGCATTAGATGTATCCTTATCCTTATATTGGATGTATCATTTATCCTTATAACATCTTCAGGAGGTAGGGCTTAGCTCTGTGCCCACATTTTTAGATGAGGACGTTGAGGCAAAGGAAGGTACTAAATGGCTCGATTAATTTGAGCACATACTTGGAGCTTTAGAGTTTCCTGATGATACTGACCCCATTCCTTCTTAAATTACAGCAACTCCAGAGTGCTTCTGCGACCAGAGCACACTTAGCACAAACATCGCAGCCTCGTGCGCTCAGGGTAGCTGCACTTGTCGTGGTTCTTTGCTACACCAGCTCGCTTTACCAAAACTGAAGCAACCCAAACTTAAATTTGACCTAGTTTAATCAAACTGTGGGTTGTGGTTCAATTATTCAGCAATTTATTACTAAGAATTTAAACAGTTTCTAACAACCACTATAAATGCAGTCTTTCTCTTGTGGTCTCCCTCAGAAACTAATGTTGCTATTTCTCATTGCCATGTACACACCATAAGACCTTCCAAATAACGTGCAAATGCAGAGGGACCTATCTTCCTACAGACACCATATTGCAAAGGGTGTGGGTTTAAAGAGGGTCCTGGAATGATCTTGAGATGATGTCCCAGCTAATTCAAGCTCCAAATGTCATCCCTTAGGTTCTTTGTCTGCAGTTAGTTTCCTGGCGATGGCGCTGGAGTCCTGCTGCTGCTCAGTAACAGTCGATATTGTTTACCGCCCATTCAATGAACACACAAACTCAAGTGAAGAGGAAAGGCATGCTGGTATCAAGAAGACAGTCAGACCGCAGCCAGCAAACACCCATTGGCTGCGGTTCCCTCCACCAATGGTACCATGTAGCTGAAGTGAGAAGGTAAGAAGTAGCCCAAACTTGTGGGAGCCAAGAGTCACACCTACCTTGCCATTTGGCCACACCTCTGCTTAGTGTACAAGGCAGGAGGCATTTCTAATAGAGATAAGCATTATACCCCAGATTCCAAAACAAGAGTGAGCTGCTGCTTTCCTGCTTCCTGTTCAAGTTTCACAGGCCTCCATCAGCTTATCAGGGATGTTAGAACAGCGATCTGTTTTGAGTTTGGGAAGGTTTGATGTTTCTGTATGTGGAGGTGTTCAATTCATCAGAAAAAAAAAGAAGCCCGCCTCCCGCTCTCAGTAGTGCTGCATGGAAATGTAGCACATCCCACTCTGACATTTCTCTTCTGTCTCCTTAGCCCCCGGCACTAGATTGCGGTTTCCAGGTTGTTTTGCTTTTTCTTTCTTTGATTGTTTTTACTCCTCATGCCAAGTGTCTTAAGTCACATGAACTAAAGATCTAGTATTTTTTAAGTAATAGGGAAAGCTGGTCTCAGCATCCTGCCAGGACTGGATAAATGGTTTTGTAAATGCTTTGCCTGCATGCTCTGCCCATGGGAGGCCCTTCCTGAAGCTCCCAGAGCGGTGGATTTTGATAGCCTTTTCCCCCACACCTCCATGGCTCCAGTTCCCCAACTTCAGAGGGTTAAATCCACTGCCTCCTACTTATCTCTCAGGGAAGTCTGCCTGCCCAGACTCATCTTTTCTGGCCCTCCTAGCAATGTCTCACTGGCAATCACCTCTCCCAGGGGCCCAAAGCTATTTGTGTGACCATTAATAGTGTGAGAGAAATTGGTATTTTGAAAGTGTTGAACACTCTGTGGCAATGCCTGTGAAAGCAAAACAAAAACCTACTTTTCTGTGTCTATTTCTATCTTTCCAATCAAATAACATTGCCTGACTCATTTAGCAAGTCCCAATCACCTGCCTGCTTTGGGGGCACCATCATTAAGAGAATAAAAGGAACACAGAGAAACAGTGGCCCGGGCATTTGGCATGTTTTAATGCTTCCCAACTAATTACTATTTGTATTTCAGTTTTACAAAGGAGGAACTGAGGCTAGGAGGCATAAATGATTTTGCCCAAAGTCACACAAAATTGTTGGCTCTAGAGTCCATACCATAACCATGCTAGGTTACCTCTGGAATGTTCCAGAGTCAGCGCACTCTTGATTCCAGGGCAGGGCATCAGTATTGAATCTTTGCTTTATTTCTACCCAAGTGAACTATACAGGGTGACCCAGGAGGAACCCTACTTTACTTCCAGCTCTTACTTAAAGTCCTAAGCCACAAACTAGCAACAAGCCACATGCCTCCTGCTTGCTCCTCAGTGCTGTGCTCTCAGCCTCTGGTGTCAGGGCTGCTTGCTCTGCCTCGGTCCTGGCTCCTTCCAGCACCAGCTCTAGATGTGGACCAACCCAGCACCCAAAGGATCTGCCCTCCAACCGAAAGCCTCAGAATACCTTACCCCCTTCGGGTACCTGCTACTTACCACCCTCCATCCTCTAAATAGCGCTCATCTCCCCGACTCTCTTCCTAGCCTAGGGATGGAAATGTGGCAGAGGAGGAGAAGGCAGTGCAAGGCAGTGCAAGGCAGTGAACCTAGTCTTTCTGGCCTGCAGTCTCTGAAGGTCTTCATCACCACAGAGAATTTTGTCCTGATGTCCCCATTGTAAGTCTTTGATAGTTATCTGTTCACCTATCCTGGAGGATGTTGGAATTAGGGAACGTGAAAGACCAATAGTTATCCTCTGAGAACAGCACAAAATGCTAAACTATTTAGGAGTATCCTTATGTTAAAAAAAAAGGTACAAGAAAAACGAGCTACAGTGAGTTTACATATGTGTACGAGATACATATGTGTTTGGATGCGATTTACATTTAAGTCAATGGACTTTGAGTAAAGCAGTTTGCCTTCCTTAATGCGGTGGGCCTCATACAATCAGCTGAAGGTCTAAAGAGAAGAAGCTGCCCTCCCCTGAGCAGGAAGGAACTCCGCCTTCAGACTGCGCTTGGACTCAAACTGCAACTTTTTCTTCAGTCTAGCCTGTCATAGCAAACCTCACATGAGCCATTTTCTTAAAATAAATATCTTTATATGTATTTCTATAAGTCCCAGAAAAAAGAGATGTGGAGATTACACACACACACACACACACACACACACACACACACACACACACACACACAGTTCTCTTTGTGTTCTGATTGGTTCTGTTTCTCTGGAGATCCCTGAGTAACTTACCAAATGAATATAAATTTGGGAAATAGAATGTAGTCTCTTTTCAGATAGTCAGATTAATTGTCATTCGTGATAAAAAAGCAATAGGAGCATACATATTTTTAATGTGCTATAGAAACAGGTTTTGAATAAAGGGCAGTTAAAAACCAGGGCACTGAACATGTCAGAATAAAATGCATCTTAAAAGCAAAAGCAACAACATAAGAACTAAGGGATCAAAACATCAAATGAAAAAAATCCTGGGCTCTTCGTGAGGTCTTACCTAAGGCAAGCCGATGGACGTAAAGCTTTTAGCTACCAAGCCAGCCAAGGCCTCACCTTGGGGCCGGCTTAGGTGTCCACACTCTAAAAGGAAAGCCACAGAAAGAGGGATGTGGGGCCACATGCTTCTGTGTGATAAAGGCACAGCCTGAGAAAAACTGGGGAAAGCCAGCCCCCCAAGTGCAGCATGGGAGTAAGGTTGGCAAGGAAAAGGCCTGAGGCAGGTTCTAGGATGCTCACGGACCTTTCTCCCAGCCTGGGCCAGGTACCAGGAGCAAGGCATCCCAGCCTTCTGAGCAGAAGCTTCGCTTTCTCTGGGTACACACTGCTTTCAGAGCTCTCACAGCTTCTATGTGCAGTTTCTAAGTGTCTGAATACCACTGCTCTCTTTAACGGCGCTATGGTCCACCCATTGCCTGACACATTGACTATATTTATTTGATTTCAACCCTATGTGGTCTCCTAAAGAGAACTTGGCATTTACAGTAAAAACACAATGACATACATTGAAAAGGAATCAAAGACAATAATCAACAAATAAAAAGGAGAGAGAAGATTGTAATCTGTTTTAACAGAAAAATAATAGAAAGACGGATGAGTTTGAAATTCAATTCAACAACCATTTACTACAGACTTCCTTCCAAATCTAATTTCTTCACCAACATAGCTTGGAGGTTAAGAGGACTGCCATTTCGTAGCTGTCACTTTGGGCCCCATTACTTAACAGTCCTGTGTCTCTGTTTCTCTATCAACAAAATGGGGATAATATTGGCGGGGGCGGAGAAATAACACTTTCTCAGAAGTTAACATGACTTAAAAGTATTAGCTGTTCTCTCATTCCTAACCTAGTGGAAGTTCTTAAAAGGAAAGTCTAGGAGAGAGAGGGGAAGCGACATCTACTGCACACCTCCATGGTGTGTGTTAGCACTGCACAAGTTGTCTCGGGTAATCACTGTAAACTTGGGAGAAAACATTCTCATCGATATACAGAGGCAGTGCAGTCCTAGGGGCCCTGAGGCTGAGATCAGAAGCTACAAGGGACCCAAAATGTTCTCTCTTATGAAGCCCTACATGGAGTGATGCTCCCTAGAGCAGAACCCCTGGGTCTACCTGTCTCAGAATCACTGGAAATGCTCATCAAAACAGAAGGTTCCTGTACCCTGTACCCTCACCCACACCTGTTTAATTTCGATCTCTTGATGGTAGCGGTTTTGGTGAGCCACCCACTGCCATCATTCCACTGCACACTAAGAGCCACTGGCTCCCTGGGTAGGAACAGGGGTTCTGAAGTTGGGCCTGGGCCTTGTCTTGCTCTGCTGTACATGTGACCCTGGCACACTGCTCAGTCTCTCTGAGACTCTTTACCTTACCCAAAACGTGGACAGACTAGAACCTTAAAAGGTTACTGTAATCATAAAAAAGTGAATGCTTAGTGCCAAGGCCAAAGTCTGGAACCTAGTAATTATTATTATGTCCTCCACATGCCATTACCTTTATTTCCTCTTAGCTTTTTCATTCAGTTTCAGGATTCACTGTGTTTGATTTCTTCCCCATCACTCGATTGAAAACAGCCAAGTGAATGTCATAAGTGGCCTCCTTGCCAAATCCAATGACCTCATGTCTGATCTTGTGAAATTGTTATCAGTTCTGTTCATCTTTTATTCGTTATAACTATGCTGTGCATCTGCTCTGGGCCACACACCAGGCTGGGTGTGAGGTATGCAATAGTGGATACAGCAGGTACAACCCCTGCTCTCGTGGAGATTCCAAGCTTGTTGGGATTTTAATGAATAACCACATAGAAGCATATTGACGAATTGTACAATCAAAGAAAAAATCAGCATACCCTAAAAAGAGAATGATAGAAGGGATATTTTATCAAAGAAAGTTAGGAAAGGTCTGAGACCAGAGAACTCAGGTGTGGAAAGAGTCATTCCCATAGAAAGAACAGCAGCATGTGGGAAGACCCTAAGGTAGAAAAGAACTTATCACATTGAAGGAAGTAAAGGGATGTCTGGGCATCTGGACAAGAGGAAGGGTGGTGTGACATGACTAGGCAGGGGCTTAGCCATGCAGGGTCCTGTAAACCAGGATGGAGGTTTGGGTGGGATTCCAAAGGCAGCCTGGGGCTGATAGAGGACTTTGAGCCAATCACTGCAGCTGTGATTTGGAGGACGGGTTAGAAGGGGGCTACAAGGGAAGTTGTGAGGTCAGTTTGTTTGGGGAGTTTGGATCTGGGTGCTGAAAGTGGAAGCAGACACACAAGTGAGAGTTTGAGATTAATTTTCAGTAGACAATTGAGAGAATCTGGAGATGAATTGGATGTGGAAAATAAAGAAATTGCCACAAATTAATCTCAAGCTCAGGTTTGAGCAACTGGCCAAATAGTAGAGCTGTTTACCAAGAAGAGGCACTAAATCACTCTCTGGGGGAAGGGTCAGGATCAGTATAGTTCTAGAAATCTCCCAGGTCATTCTGATGGCCAGCCCTGGTTGAGGAGAGCCAGCCTAGAGAGATGGCATAGAGAATAGTAGTTAATTTTAATGACTAATAATTATTTCTTTGGAGGTAGCTTGCCTTGTTTAACTCCAGTCATCAGGCAAATTGATTTTCTCATCCATAAAGTGGAAATAGCAGCAGAACCCACCTCACAGGGCTGCTGTAAGGTATTAATCCTATAGAACATTTGGATACTGCCATGCCACCATTTTTAGATCAGCCAGCTGAATAAGCCAGGTGCTTGCCCTGTCTTTTGCTTGATGTGTTCACCTCCTCTTTTCCACATGGTGATGTCCTCTATTATCTTCAGGGATAGCTTTCCTTGACTACTTACGCCCCTACCACCACCAGTCCGGTCAATCATTTGGGCCATTTCTACCACTTGCATGGTTGTAGAACTTAACCTGTCTCCTTACAGTTACTTATTTGTTTGTCTCCCGAACAAGGCTTGAAACACCTGGAGATAGCTGGCCTTGTTATATACAAATTTATATCCAGATAATATAATCTGGAAGCCCAGAATGCATTTGTTGGATTTCATTGAACCTAGCAAAATTAAAATAACGATAACTTCAGGGAATGCATTTCACAAACTCTCTTGCTTAATTAATTATATGTTATCATATGAATACTGACACAGCAAGTTACACCCAAAGGATATAAAAAATTTACCCTAAATGGCTATTTAGGCCCAACCTTTAGCTTAAACCAGTCATGCCAAACATAACACCTTTCTTATCTACCTCTCACCTCTGCTTTCTTCCTGGCCAATGTGGGGCCCATGCGTTTCTGAGGAACAGAGAAAGGAGGAAGGTGGCTGGGGAGGAACAGATATACTCCTACAACTTTACAAAACCTTCATGTGCTGGAACTAGCGAGCCCAGGCTGATTTGGTTCTTTCTAATCATGAGGACTGGTGTAGACAGGCCAAGCCCTAGAAGGCAAATACCAGTAATATCACAGGCATAGTGAATCACCCCAGAGCAACCTTTGTAATAGGACCTGTGGTTTTTACCATGTCCTCTATGGGAGCAGAATTTTATCTCTTTTATGCTAATGTCTCTCCAGCCATCAACCTCCAGAAAGTATGCATAACATACTAGTCATGCATTTTATCTTTTTTATTTTTATTTTTTATCATTTCTTATTGTTGTTTGAACACACTTGTCTCCATTTTCCCACCACCACTTTCCCCAGCCCCACCCACCCTCTCTTCCGACCCTCAATCCTAACCCGCTTTGGCTTTGTCCATGGGTCCTTTATACATGTTCCTTGATGGACCTTCCCTGATTTTCCCCCGTTATCCTTCTCTCCCCTCCCCTCTGGTTACTATCAGTTTGTTCTTTATTTCCATGTCTTTGGTTCTATTTTTCTCTCTTGTTTGTTTTGTTGATTGGGTTCCACTTACAGGTGATATCATATGGTATTTGTCTTTCACTGCCTGGCTTGCTTCACTTGTCAATAATGTTCTCCAGTTCCATCCATGCTGTTGTGAAGGGTAGGAGCTCCTTCTATCTGCTGCATAGTATTCCATTGTGTAAATGCACCAAAGTTTTTGAATCCACTCATTTACTGATAGGCATCTAGACTGCTTCCAGTACTTGGCTATTATAAATTGTGCTGCTATGAACATTGGGGTCCATAGGTTCTTTCGCATTAGTGTTTCAGATATGTCCCCTAGGGCAAGGGACATAAAGGAAAGAATAAACAAATGGGACTACATCAAATTTAAAAGTTTCTGCATGGCTAAAGAAAACATTAGCAAAATGAAAAGGGAAGCAACTGTATGGGAAAATATATTTGCCAATGATAGCTCAGACAAGAGTTTGATCTCCAAAATCTATAAAGAACTCACATGACTCCACTCCAGGAAGACAAACAATCCAATTTAAAAATGGGCAAAAGACTTGAACAGACACTTCCCTAAGGAGGACATACAGAGGGCTCAGAGACATATGAAAAGATGCTCAGCATCACTAGCCATCAGAGAGATGCAAATTAAAACCACAATGAGATACCACTTCACATCAGTCAGAATGGCCATCATAAACAAATCAACAAACAACAGATGCTGGCAAGGTTGTGGAGAAAAGGGAACCCTAGTCCATTGTTGGTGAGAATGCAGACTAGTGCAGCCACTGTGGAAACCAGTATGGAATTTCCTCAAAAAACTACAAGTAGAATTGCCTTTTGACCCAGCAATTCCACTGCTAAGAATCCTGAAACACTAAAATAATTTCAGACTTTTATCTCACTCATACTAGTGCTTCTGGAGCCTTTAAATCTCAAGAAACTATGCAGAAAGTGCTGGTCGCGCATTTTAAACTAAAATCATTTAATAAAGGGTTTATGTCTTTGAGGGTATAAAAAGTTGAAAAAGACTTTCACTCTATTCTTTAACCTCGAGGCAGATGGGCATAGCAGGAAGCACTTTGACATGGACGAGCTGATAGTCTTTGGACCCCAACCGACCTGTGGCCAAACCCTGACTAACTCACTTTTTAGTTCTGTGCTCCTTAAAATTAGTAATAATGATGATATTAATAACAGTGAATGATTACATGTTTACTACATGCCAGACTCTGTCCTAAATGCTCTCTCTCTATAACTTATTTTATTCACAAGAAAAATAAAGCCCACAGGGATGACACTACTATCATATTTTATAGTGAAGGAAACTGAGGCAAAGAAAAAGGTTTAGTAACCGGTACAAGCTAGTAGATGGCAGAGCCAGGATCCAAACTCAGGCAGCACAGGACTGAAACCCGTGCTGTCCAGCTCCAGACACCCGAGCTTGCATCCACTGCGTTTCCCTGCCCCCACACCTCGGAGGCCCATCACCTGACTCTCAGCATCTGAGTTTCCTTGTCTGTGAAGTGAGTGTAATGAGACTAACCTCATGAGGTCTGAAGGAGATGGTGGGCTTATAATCCTATATACCTAAGGGGCACCCAGGTTAGGTCAAATGCTTTTAGTTTTGAACTTGTAGACTCCTATTACCAGAATTCTAAGAAAATGCTAATAAAATGTTGAGGTTTCAGAATGTCCAAGAAGAGCAAATGTATGGGTGGAGTGGACAAAGTAGAGGCTTTAAAATTTACTTTTCAGAAACTAATTGATCTAGGAAATAATCTCAGCCTATAAATTCAACTCTCTCAATACTTCTAAATAAACAATGGCTTTTGTTATCAACAGAAGCCCACCAACAGGTGACAATCTGCAGAAGGTGCTCATCAAAAGCTAGGAGAGCCCAGAGGAAAACCAATTATTGAGACCTGGAGGGGCCAGTTAGAAAAGTCCCCGAAAGGTGATGAAAACATTTCCAGGAAGAGAATAGAGAAGACCAGTGTAATGAGAGGAATTTAAAATGATCAAAGGCATCTAGGCAGGAGAACTCACTTCACCCAGGGTTAGAGAAAGGTGGGCCCTGAACAACAGCGAGAATGAAGGAGACCTAGGAAGCTGGGCTGGGACGAGGCTCTGATAGGCCTTGAATGTCACACTGAGGAGAGTGTGCTTGATTCTGGGAGCTGCCAAGAGTTTTTGAACAAAAGGACATTACCAGGCCTGTGCTTTAGTAAGACAATTTGTCTAGTGCTGCATGTGGATTAAAGAGCGTAGGTACCAGGGAGACTGCTATTAATGTAGAATATATAAAGGACCATTGTTTTTTTTTACACTAATACATTAAAATGTATACCAAAATATTAAAACCTTAAGAGAGAAGAGCAAAAAGTTATTTATCACTAGACTTAACAGTGGAAATAAATCTTTACAACCTCTAAAAAAGATTAAAGTAAGAAATTGTAGTTGTGAGCAAAACTGCCACATAGAATTTCAGAGATGTAAGCAAATGTAATTACGCACATATTTCCACCAGAGAACGAAACCCGAGCGCCATGGATGGAGTAAGCAAAGAGGTAAACAAAGTGTTTGAAACATAGGTGCTTTGCTTTTCACCAAGAAGAGCCAACATATTTTTCTTTGAACCAGCTCTCACATTCCCTTAAAGAAAATTTGACAGCACTGAAGTCACAAAGAAAACTTCAACCCAATATGAGTAAACTTATATCAAAGTGACAAGTCACTGAACTTTTGACCCACACACCCCAAAAAGTGGAGCGACAGAATGTTTCAGAAGAATCAAGTTTGAATAATAGAAAATAGCATATCACTTCTCCACCATACACATTTGACCTTGAAGGAGTGGAAACTTGAGGGATTTAACGTGGCTGTCCACAGTGGTCATCGATGCTCTCACATCACCCTCACCCTAACACCATTTCTTCAAGGTCCCTCTCAAAACCCACTTTTCTAAGTGACGTGTCCCCTTATTGAATCTCTTTCTCCATATTATTCATTCTCAAGTATGCATACAGGTATCTAAGTATTTTTTTCAAAGATGAACTTTTAACTGCTCTTTAAATAATTTATGTGTACATAGTTTGTTTTGCCAATTTAACCATAAACATTTTTTTTAAAATGGGAATATTTCGGTATATTTCTATAATTTTTTTCATCACACATAAGTGATATGTAAAAATCAAAAGCAACAGAACAATAACAATAATAGCCAAGACTTTATGAATGTCCACCATGTGTTCATCATTGTTCCAAGAGCTATACACATATTAACCCCTTTAATCATCACAATTACATGAGGTAGATGCTGTTACTCCCCTCAGCTTACAGTCGAGGAAACTCAGTCACAGGAAGGTTGAGCAGTAAGCGTGTGGTCCCAGGTCGTCTGACACCAGAGCTGTGCTCCAACATACCCTTTAATTAATACATTTTACCCTTGAATTCGAATTCTAAAAGGAAGACAGACTTGAAACTCAGAGGCCCTACTTAGGAAAGAGAGACAAGATTTGGGGTCAAGAAAGGTTGCCTTTTCAAAGTTTGAGAAATAATCTTTCCCTGGTCTCTGCAAGAGTTTTGGCCCACAGGGTCCCATTTGACATGGACACCAAGACAAACGTGGCATCCCAGACCTTTGCTCCCACTGTGTTGCTCTATCTTAATGTGCTATCACTTACTGAGAACTGTAGAGAAATGTGAGCAGATACAGTGATAGTGAGTAGAAGAAGCCCCCCAGACAGAAGACATTCCTACTCCTTACTGAAACGGTGAGCTCACCTCTCACTTTCTGGTTAGCTAATGCTTGTGACAGGTGTTGCAAAGAGGGAGGAAAGACAGCTTCAGTAGCCCCAGAGGAGTTCAGAGCAGAGGACAGAGCATCAGGAGGTCTGGCATCATTCTTTGGAACCAAGTTCTCCGATCAACCACCATAGTAAGTACCTGCCTTCTTTTGGGTCCTCTGAGCCAGCAGAGTATACTCCCCCTGGAAGGGAGAGTTTGACAGTAGGTAATATCACATCAGAATACAAACTGTGCACCAACCTGCATCTTTACTCATTCCTATTCTTACCATATCCATCACTTATCATGCAGAAGGCTTATTCTGAGCATAATTAGGGGTAGGGAGAAGCTATACATCTGAAGTCCTGTTTGGTAGGCCTTCAGTAATGACATGTGAAATGGGCCATTGGGCCATTGTTCAACTGTTTAGAGATGGCTACAATTCTTCCAACTCTTGTGTACATGCTTCCTTGCAATGCAAATCTGCCACTCTTCCAATTAAGACATAAAGTCTACTTCCCCTCTCCTTGAATATAAGTTGGCCCTGTGACTTGAGTTAACCAATAGTAAACAGCAGAAGGGACATCATATGATGTTAAAGCCTTGGCCTCAGAAGGCCTTTCAGCTTCTGCTCTCAGGCTCTTGATACCCTGAGAGCACCACATAAAGAAGCCCAGGCCAGCCTCCCTGAGGATGAGAGACCACTCTCAGTCAACAGGCAGAACCAACCTCCAGACGTGTGAGTGAGGCCCTCCAGCCTCAGCTGCGCTACCAGATGACTGCAGCCAGATCAGAGATCCAGGCAAGCCCAGCCGAAGAATTGCCATCCAAATTGCTAAGGCAAATCAATTTCTGAGCAGATGAATTACTGTTTTTTTTTAAAGCAGGTTTTGGTAAGAATTGTTGTGAAGAAATAGCTAACTGATAAAAACTCAAAATGCAAATTAAAAGAAGAAACTCAATGCCTCATATTATGGTGATACAAACATATTATCTTCTTAACAGTCACCATTAAAGCTTTAATAGAATCTAACTGCCCTTCCGCCACCACCATTACCACTACTATTCACACCCACACGCACATCACATTCTTCAATCTCTCACCTGCTTTGCTAATAGGCTCTCTCAGGCTTTTCATCTCTCAGTGTCCTTTGCTATATTTCCAGCTCAGTCCTTTTAACTAGCTCCATTCCCACATATCCAGCTCCTCCTGTTTATGAAGTGTAGCTGTAATTGGCTATGTGCCAGAAACCATTCCTTACCACCATCTTCTTCGGCAGATCAGGATTATTCTGCTCATTTTATTTATATATAGAAAGCTGAGGTACAGTAGATTGAGTCTACTCAAAGCCTCAGAGCAAATAATAGGTGAGAGAGCTAGGATTTGAATCCAGGCAGGAAGGTTCAAGTCCATGCCCTTAAATACTACACTGAGCTGTCCTTAAAAATACACTCTCTAGGTGACCCCCAGGCACTCCAAACTTTTCTTGTTTCAAACCAGCTTCACTATTTCTTTCTCTCACAAACCTCAAATTTTTCATATTCACTACTTTGATAAATGATTGACATTTACTGACATGCTCAGAGAAAACACCTCCCCCTCATCTATGAGCAACCACATCATATGGAACCCATGTGCTCTGCTCCACCTCACTCTCCTTGCCTTACATCAGGATATCTTTATTTTTATCTTAAACAATTGCAAATAGGCTTGTTGTTGGCCTTATTATTACCTGTGATCAGATGGGTCAATCACTCTTCTTCTTTATTACTCTCTTTTTCTCTTCTTTCAAACCATGTCCACATCACTATTAAGAAGGATATACTTTGTCAGCAGGTTGGCTTACCTTGATGCATGCATGTAATTACACAGTGGAGGGATCATGATTATGTGTGACTGTTAATGCCTGTGTGTGGAAGGGTATGTTTGTAGGGGTAGGTGTTCCTCAAGGGTAGGGTAACCCATGCCTCCCAGTTTGCCTTGGACTTCACTCTACTTCAGCACTAGAAATCCCATATCCCAGGAAACCACTCAGCCCCAGGCAAACCAGGATGACTTGTTATCCTTCTTGAGGGAGATGTTTAACTAAGTGATTGCATGTGTGAGGGAGGCTGTGCTCAGGTTCTTCCTCCTCTGAAGCCAGTTGGAATTACGCCTTTTCCCTTCCTTTTGCAAACTAACCGGAAAGAGAGGTGGTCATGCCACCAATGTCATGTACCCTCATTTAGGTCAGCCTGCTAGCATCGTTTGAAACAGATGACCACCCCTCACTTCTTAAAATGTATTTTTTATCTGGTTTCAAGCTATCACACTCTCCTGGTTTTCCCTTAATCTTAATTTCTCAATCTCTTTTTTTTTATTTTTTTTAAGATTTTATTTATTTATTTTCAGAGAGAGGAGAAAGGAAGGAGAAAGAGCAATGTATGGTTGCCTCTCACATGGCCCTCACTGGGAACCTGGCCCGCAACCCAGGCATGTGCCCCGACTGGGAATTGAACCGGGACCCTCTGATTCCCAGCCTGTGCTCAATCCACTGAGCTACACCAGCCGGGCCCTCAATCTCTTTTGAAGACTCCTCTTCCACCTCTCTTAATGCTGGAAAGCCGTAAGTTTCTATGTTTGACCCTGTCTGTAATTTTCACTAGCATCATCCACCTGATAGGTGAGTTCATTTAGTGAATGTTCAAGTTCACAGTCAGAGACCTAGAGTCAAAAAGAGGAGATCAAAAATGTCACCTATATTACAATTTTAAATATATTTATATTGGAGAATATGGCTGAGTCACAGAGCCACTGAACTTGTTAATATTTTGCTAACTAACCCATTTAATCATAGGAATATTTGAACAACCATAGGCCTCTTCCAATGAAAACGAACTTCTGAAAAACTCACAACGTATAAGATTATAAAATGTATATCCTCTGAAGGCAGACCTCCTCAAAAGATACACACAATTAATGAACTATGAATACTGGGTTCTTTCTTTCAAACTGACTGATCAGGTATGTCAGTGCTACTCACCTGGGGAAGAGTGACTAAAGGAACAATGAGAAGTCAGGAGTGTAACACCAGTGGAGCTTCCTCAGAGGAACACAGAGACTGGGGAATATGTGTTCCCCCGTAACAAATATTATTTTATGCTAATATCTTTTTATTATATCTCTAGCTTCAGCCTCTTCCCTGAGCTTCAGACTTCATCTGCCTACTCAATTTTTCTGCTTGAAAATCTACTAATAGGCATTTTAAACTCAACATGTCTAATAAAGAACTCTTTTTTTTTTTTTTACAGTTCTCTTCACTTCTGTATCAGTTTTCTAAGCCTGCTAGGGTAGTATTGCTGCCTTAACAAAATACCACAGGCTGATAGGCTTCAAGTACAGAGATTTATTTTCTCACAGTTCTGGAGGCTGGGAGTCTAATATCGAGGTGCTGGCTCGGTCTTTCTGCTTGGCTTGCAGATGGCTTCCTTCTCATTGGTTCCTCACCTGCCTTTTCTCTGGGCACTTGTATCCATGCTGTCTCTTCTGATCAGGGCACCAGTCATACTGTATTCCAGCCTGATTTAACTTTAATTTAGCCTTTACCATCTTCTTAAAGGTCTCATCTCCAAATAGGGTCACACTGGGGGTTAGGGTTTCCACACAGGGTGAGACAATTTGGTCCTTAACATCTCCTTTTGTAATAATCCCCCTTCAGGAAATAACACCATCATTGACTGATTGCTTAGACCAAAAGCTTAGGAATCATTTAGAATTCCTCTTTCCTTCGAACTTCACATCCAGTCTATGAGCAAGTTATGTCAACCCTCTACTACTCATTCCATGTCCCATGTCCCATCACCTCTACTACTCATTTCGGTTTCTACCACCTTCTTAAGCAATAGCCTCCTAACGGGTTTTCCGGCTCCCCGCCTTGCCCTGCCACCATCTTTTTTCCACACTTCTACTAGAGGTGTCTTAAAAATTAGGTCAGATACCCTTACTTCCCCGATTTGAACACTTAATGGCTCCTCATTACACTTAGAATAAAACCCAACTAGAGTTTATGACCTGCCATCATCCGTCCCTACCTGCCTCCCTGACCTTTTCACATACCACTCCTCTCCACCATTCTTTTACCTCCAGTCACTTAGGCTCCTCGATATACTGAAAGCAGGCAAAGCTTACTTCTGCGTCACAACCATAGCATGGGGTGGTCCTTGGCCTTCTGCCTGAAACTCTGTGGAACTGTCTTTCCCTTTTAATTTCATTTCTATTTCTGCTCCGGTGTAACTTCCTTAACAGAGCTTCCCATGCCCTCTCTGTGCAAAGCATCCTCCACCCATATGACTCTCAACTCTCCACCCTCTTTTATTTCCCCTCAAAGCAGTTACAACTTCCTACAACTATAATGTATTTTTATTTGCCTCCTTGTTTATTGATAGTCTTTTCTACTAGATCATGAGCTTCATAAAGTTTTTTTGTTCTTTGCTGTGCCTCTGGCACTGAAAAATAATCCTTGGCACACACACAAAAAGACACACAAAGATATCAGTTGAATGAAAATAATGTATGTAATCTAAATTGTTCTAATTTGAAGATTTGGTCATGACATTTTTTTCTTAAGCCCACCAGTGACTTCTTTTTGCTCTCTGGGTAAAATTCAAGCATTTAGCATGGCGTACAAGGCCCCGCTCCCTTCCAGTTTTACCTTGAGTTTCAGCTTTAATAACCTTTTTAAGGCCACAGCTGTGCTCATTCATATTGGCACCCCTGGACTCCAGAACAGTGTCTGGCACGAAATGGTACAAAGCAGCTGGCATGAAGGGGCAGGAATTATTATACAAACCAGGGAGTATAAAAAGTCTTGATTTACATTTTACTATTTGGTTACTACGTTGGTAAAATGATGATAATAAAATCAGCCTTATCTATCTCACAGCTTTATTGTTTTTTCCCCCCAAAATCAAATTCATTCAATAGTTATAAACCACCTACTATGTGTTTGGCACTGTTCCACTGTTCCAGGTACTGGGAATACATTAGAGAGTAAAACACAAAAATTGCAGCCTTCCTGGAATTCATGCTCTATTAAATGTAAGACGCTTAGCTAAGTGCACACACACAGAGGAAATAAGTGCTACAGACAGAACTAAATCAAGAAAAGAGGGTGAAGAGTATTGATGTGATGCATGGGCATATTTTATGTTTGGTGGTCACGGAAGTCCTCACAGTGGTGACAACATTTGAAGAGAGACCTTAAGGCACTGAGGGGAAGGAGCCACGTGGCTCTCTGGGGGAAGAACAGTCCAGTCAGAGGGTACAAGTGCAAAGTCCCCGAGGCAAGAGCATGTTTAGAGTGTTAAAGGCATATTCTGAGTCATGAAATAAGTTTCAGTAAATCTAAAAGGTTTCAGATCATACAAAATATGTTCTCAGACCACAGCTGAGTTAAATTAAATTGAATAAATATATATAACAAAAAAGCATCTCTGGATAATCTCCAAATATTTGGAAACTAAATAATATTTTTAAGCAACCCATGAATCAAAGAAGAAATCAAAAGGGAACTTAGAAAATATTTTTAAATGAATGAAATTGAAAACACATAATAACAAGGTCTGTAAGATGCAGTTAACTTGATGGAATTAAAACACCCACATTAAAAAAAAAGGTTTGAAATCAATTACCTCAGCTTCTACCTTAAGAAACTAGAAAAAGAAGAGCAACAAAGTAAGGAGGAGAAAGTATATGATAAAGATCAGAGTAGAAATTAATGAAACAGAAAACAGAAAAATATATTTTTTATGACTTTATTGTTCTTCAATTACAGTTGTCTGCATTTTCTCCCCTTCCCTCTTCCTCACCCCATCCAACTCCACCTCCCTCCCTTGCTTCCACCCTCCCCCTTGGTTCTGTCCATGTATCCTTTGTAATAGTTCCTGACAATCCTTCTCTCCACAATCCCCTCTCCCCTCCCCTCTGGCTATTGTTAGATTGTTCTTACTTTCAATGTCTCTGGTTATATTTTGCTTGCTTTTTTCTTTTGTTGCTTATGTTCCAGTTAAAGGTGAGGTCATATGGTATTTGTCCCTCACCGCCTGGCTTATTTTGCTTAGCATAATGCTCTCCAGTTCCATCCATGCTGTAGCAAAGGGTATAAGCTCCTTCTTTCTCTCTGCTGCTTAGAATTCCATTGTGTAAATGTACCATAGTTTCTTGATCCACTCATTTGCAGATGGGCACTTAGGTTGCTTCCAACACTTGGCTATTGTAAATTGTGCTGCTTTGAACATTGGGGTGCATAGGTTCTTTTGGATTGGTGTTTCAGGGCTCTTAGGGTATAATCCCAGTAGTGGAGTTGCTGGGTAAAAGGCAGTTCCATTTTTTAGGAAATTCCATACTGTTTTCCACACTGGCTTCACCAGTCTGCATTCCCACCAACAGTGCAGTAGGGTTCCCTTTTCTCTACATCCCCTCCAACAGTTATGTGTTGCTTCGTTTATGATGGCCATTCTGACTGGTATGAGGTAGTACCTCATTGTGGTTTCAATTTGCATCTTTCTGATGGCTAGTGATGCTGAACATCTTTTCATATGTCTCTGGGCCCTCTGTATTTCCTCCTTGGAGAAGTGTCTGTTCAAGTCTTTTGCCCATTTTTTAATTGTTTTTTTTTTTTTTGTTTGTTTGTTTGTCTTCTTGGAGTGGAGTCATATGAGTTCTTTATATATTTTGGAGATCAAACCCTTGTCTGAGGTATCATTGGCAAATATGTTTTCCCATATGGTTCGTTCTCTTTTTATTTTAATACTGTTTTCTTTAGCTGGGCAAAACTTTTTATTTTGATGAGGTCCCATTTGTTTATTCTTTCCTTTATGTCCTTTGCTCTAGGGGACATATCAGTGAAGATGTTGCTGTGGGGAATGTTTGAGATTTTCCTACCAATGTTTTCCTCCAGGACTTTTATGGTGTCACAACTTATATTTAAGTCTTTTATCCACCATGAATTTATTTTTGTGTATGGTGTAAGTTGGTGCTTGGGTTTCATTTTTTTTGCATGTCCTGTCCGGATTTCCCAACACCATTTGTTGAAGAGGCTATTTTTACTCCATTTTATGCCTCTGCTCCCTTTGTCAAAAATTAATTGGTCATAGAGACTTGGGTTTATTTCTGGGCTCTCTATTCTGTTCCATTGGTCTATCTGTGTGTTTTTATGCCAGTACCAGGCTGTTTTGATTACAGTGGCCTTGTAATACAGTTTGATATCAGGTATTGTGATCCCTCCTATTTTGCTTTTCTTTCTCAAAATAACAGCAGGTATTCGGGGTCGTTTATGGTTCCATATAAATTTTTGATATGTTCATTCTATATCTGTGAAATATGACATTGGTACTTTGATAGGGATTGCATTGAATCTATAAATTGCTTCAGGTATTATGGACATTTTGATGATGTTGATAAGAAAAATGATTTTTAAAAATCAATTAAATAAAAAAAGTGTTCTTGAGAAAATCAATAAAACTGATAAACTTTCATGAGAGAAATCAGAAAAAGAAAAAAGACACAAACAACCAAAATCAGGAATGAGAGAAGTAGCACTGCAAATCCTAATATTAAAAGTAAAATAAAGAGACGTTATGCACTTTGTGCCACTAAATTCAAAAAACTTGATGAAATTTATACATTTTTAAGTAGCATGAGCTACTCTACTATACCTGATTCATGAAGGAATAAATAGATGTTGAATAGTCCTGTGTCTATTAAGGAGTTAAAGATACTTTTTAAATGCAATGTATTAAAAAAGTTGAATGAAAATCTTTTTCACAAAGAAAATCCTAGAACCAGATGATTTCACCGGTGAATTCTAGCAAATGTTTGAGCAAGATATGATACCTCATAAATAAACTTGCTTCTAGAAAATTGAAGAGGAGGGAATACTTCCCAATTCATTCTATGAGGTTAGCATTACTCTGATACCAAAACCAGGCAAAGACAGTAATGAAAACTGAAAACCAACATACCCTCTGAGCACATTCTTAACAAAACTTTAGCAAGTTGAATGTGACAATATAAAAAAAGGACAACAGGCCAGGACCGAGTGGAGTTAAGCCCAGGAGTACATATGGGAAAAGCAAGGAGGCTGGTGTGGGTAGACGGGGTGAGCTGGGAAAGCGCAAGGAGATCTGAGAAGTAAAGGGAATCAGGACAGGAGTCAGTTCCGGATCATCTGACTTAATTGGTTCAAATGACTCTAAACCACATGGGGCAATACTAATGGTGAGAATTTTAAGCCCCCGAAAAGCAGGCAGGGAAGATTTGGGGGGAGAGGAAATACCACAGGTTAATTCTCACTGTCATTGGAAGGACTTGGACTTTCAATCTGAGTGAGAAACCAGGGAAACTATTACAGGGTTTTGAATACAAGACTGTGATCATTTGACTGTGTTTTAACAATGTATTTTGTTGAGAACGTGCTTTATTAGAGTAAGGTTGGAATCAGGGAGGCCAAATAATAATATGTAAATCAAAGTATTTTGTAAATTATAAAGTAAAATATTAATATTTAATCAAATAGTGCAACAACTTAATCGCTTTCTTACATCTTAGTGCACCATTTCTGACAAATTACACATACTTCTCACAAATAAGAGTCTTTTGACAAAATACATTTTGGTGGGGAGGATTCTCAGAGGAGTGTGGAACTCCCTGCTTGGTCGTGAGCGGTCCTGAATTACAATGGATTTCACCACACCCTTTTATTGCATGACCCTGAGTTTTATTGTCAGAAACAAAATGTCATACTGAATGGTGGGAACCTAGAATGATAAGGAATAATAATTCCTTCATGTGATGAGCTAAGTCCTGACTTGACTGTGATGCCAGAAATGGACACTGTAATATTTTTCTAGAGAGCTGGTCCCCTTGAACCAGCCACCTGCAGTCACTGCTCTCCTCACTAATGGCGTCAGAGACCTCCTGCACCATTTAATTCCTACTCGTGCCAGAGTAAACCAGAAGAAGCTGCGTCCGCTACTGGGCACAATGGAGAAGTAGATTCTCAGGGCCTAAACCTGTTGAAAATGATGTTCATCTACAATGGCCAGCAATACCTTAAACGTTTCCGGGAAGCGGAGAACCAGAAAGACGGAGAAAGAAGAGTCACAGCCAGAACCAGGTAAATGAAATCAAGGATCGATTCCAAGACGTGAAGCACCAGAGGGTAATGTGCTCGTGCCCAGGAGGGTTAAAATGAGGATTGTGTTTATGGACACGGTTGTGGATACCAAATACACAAGAGAGTTTTCTTTTACAAAGAATTTTGAACATGCTTGGGGTGGTCATTTGTACTGAGTGGTTTAAAAACATACATAATCCAACACATGCCTAATTTAGTGTTCGAGATCAAAATTTAATTTTTTAACACTTCTAAAAGAATAATATGATGGTGAGGGTATTTGCAGGTGGATGGGGAAGATTTTTCTTCTGCAGAAGTAAAAACCATGCAGTTGGTTGTGCTGACATATAAATGTTTTTTACGGTAGAGTCTGCAGTTTCTGTTTAGCACACAGGCCTTCCACCTGGGAAAGTCCGGTTTGGAGGTGACATTTCACTCCCGCTCACAAAGTTACCTATTGGCCGCCGTGTGCTTTAGAGTGATGTTTTCAATAGTTGAGCATTATTTGGAAAACAAAAGTGATGAGCCAACTAACCCACACATGTCATAGTGAAATCGTGGGAGGAAATTACTGCAGACAAAATGCACATACACACACGCGCACACACACACAATCAGGTTTTAGTATTTTTGAGTTTCACCAAATTTTATTAAATGGCTTCAGAATGCTTGAAGCATATCAAAAATCTCTAAGGAATTTTCGTTTCAGTATTTTTTTCTCTAGAAATCTTCTTTAGTCATTTTTACATTTACCCACGAAGTGTGTGTTAAAGTCCATCCACAATACTTAGCACTCAGACGGTTCATAACAATGAAAAGCCCAGGTCCCCGCACGCAGGGACTTCAGTTCACTGACAGATGGAAGCATATGCAAGTAGCTACAATCCAAAGCTGATCTGAGAAGTATAAATAAAATACTTAGGGGTAAAGAGAAAAAAGTGACTAACTGCCAGGGACTTTTGAAGATGAACAGAAAACGTTACCTGTGCCCTGGATCTTGACAGACTGGAAATAATTTATGACAGGGAGAAGCAGAAAGAGTGACATTTCAGGCGGAAGGAATAAAGCCCAGAGGCATAAAAAAGCACATTACACCTTGTAGACCGCATTGAGGAAGTCTGTCTTCTGGCACTCTTCGTATCTAGCCCCTAACCAATAATAAAGTCAGCCTGTTGACCGAGTAGTTGTAGTTGAAAATGATGTGAATATTCCTGCTTATTATGAAATTATGCTGGTGATAATAATGATGACAAAATAGGACCTTGCTGTGGAACTTGACTGAAGTGTCTGTGTGCTGCTCGAGGGCTATTCACCATGTTAATCAGCCTGCTTGCATTTTCCATCTCGAGCCTGCCAGTATGCAGTGAGCAGCACCGTCGTCTGTCATGGCTGGCTGTTGAGCCGAAAGATTTTAAAAAAGGTTTTTTCTTCAACTATTATAAAGATACCAGTTCTTCTGAAATAAATTTATATACTCAAAATAACTCCCATCAAAATTTCAGTGATAGCACACATACACACACTTGACTAAATTGTTCTAAAATAAAGCAGGAACATAACAAAGATGACAAAATAAAACAAGAACGAAAACTAAGATTGAACTACTTCTATCAGATGTAACCTATGATAATATGTTCTATAGCCTGTGAAATAAAATAATTTATTCCTAGGCTAAAAAGAAATGTATTGTGTTGCCCAGAAATGTATTGTGTAGGTTCCTGCACAAATGTATTGTGTAGGTTCCTGCACAAATGTATTGTGTAGGTTCCTGCACAAATGTATTGTGCAGGAACCTACTCTGCAGAGCAGTACGGCATTCGATACAGGAGCCCCACAAGTCAGTGAGAAAGGGAAGGTTTCCTCAGCAAGTGCTGTCTGAGTGAGCAGTTGGCACTGTAGGGAAAAAATCGATTTAGAACCTTATTTCATTTCACATGCCAAAATAAGTGTCAGATAAATTAAGAAAGTAAACATGAAAAACCAAACAACAGAAAATGGTGGGGAAAAAAGTAAATTGCGCATCAAATGTCTAGACGCAAAAGAATTTACTAAGCTTAGAAATTGTAAAAGATATAAGGGAGAAAATGAAAGATTATACTACATGAAAATATAAAAGTTGAATACATAAACTCTGAAAATCATGAGACTAGTATCAAATTGTGAAAATGTCTGCAGAAAATACTAAAAACATTTAGCATTTAATAAAAATACTCAATATACCTTCGCTGTATTATGAGCTTATATTACTTGACCAAAACTCAAGAGGAAAAAATGAGGGAAATAAAATAAATAAAAAATTAACTAAATACAAAAGGGAAATTAAAAATAACTATTTATTGATTATAACTAACCAATAAACACAATAATTATTAGTAACAGAAACACAAAATAAAACCGCACTGAGTATTGTTTTGCTGATATTAAGAGTATTTTTCTAACTAATAATATTCAATGCAGATACACAGATGATACAATGGAGAATCTTGGTGTTTGGATAATGGGGCTGTCATTACTTTTCTTGCCTTGATTTAAAAAAAAAGTAATGATAATTTATTACTTTTATTCCTGAAAAAACTGACAACACCTGTTTATAGTAATTAAGGAAAACATCTTCCCCCGAACTGCTGTAAATTTGGAATCCTGTACTCTGGGCCAACAGGCATCAGAATCCCACTGCCTGTTGTTGAAGAGTCTGCTTGAGCAATAGAATCTCTGAGCGAAGAAGGGCGATCTGCATCCGTCAGCATCTGCTGAGGCAGCAGAAGAGAGCAATATCAATGGTCTATCTGTTTGGAATGCTGACTAACAAAGTAGGTGTTGTTAAACGGCCATCGTGAGTCAAAGCTAGAATTAGTTTTTACAGAAAAGAACATGCAAATAACTGAAATGTGTATTTCCAGCAGGGACGCACGCTGCAGAATTCTAGGCAATGGGATTGAAGAGACGGTGTGACTGTATTACTAGGAACTTGGCCTAGAGGGGAATCCTGTTTGTGCTGCATATCTCAGAAAATGTTTTCATCTATTTCTCTTTTCTTCAAAAGGGAAGTTCATGGAAGCACTTAAGTTTATTTCAATATGGTTTTAAGTACTTACAAAATAGCTCCAACTCCACACAATTTGTTGATGGTGGTAATGTTCGTGGGGGGTTGTTATGGGGGTGATCCCTGACAACTCCCTGAAATCTCTGCGAACAGATGGATAGAATGCTAAATGGTAAGTACAACAGGCTGATGGGATGGAAGGCCATGAAGTTCATCATGAAGAGTCACAAAAAACTCCACATGCTAGTTCATTCCTTGGACTAAGAACTATTAAGTTTTTCTTTATTCTTCTAGCTTATATATAACATAATATTTAAGAAATAAAATCAAGGTCATCTTTTGCAATTAGTTCACAAAATTGTTGAGCCAGCTACACTGAATAAAGTTACATCACTCTCTTTGCAAAATCTTGTTAGAGACTACTGTCTTACAAAGATGTTTATAGAAGATATGACCATTGGGATAAGGTCACTAAAATTTTTACTGTCATAACTGGGAAGTGAGAAGTATGGAGATGGTGAAGCATACTGGTGCCTTGTCTGACTACTCAAGTCAACCCTATAAGATTGAAACAAACCTACCTTCCCCGGCTCCTCTCCACCTGATGGGACACACACAGGACTCTCAGGCCTGTGCATCCCTGTACATCAGCTGCTGGTCTTTTTCCTCTACTGGCCATGGGACTCTCCAGCTCAGGAGTGTGGTTCTCATGTTGTCCTGGACAGAGTAAGAGCAGGAGGACCCAGCCACACAGTGCTTGTATATTGTTTTCCTTTCCTCAAAGGTTGGAAAGGGGCTTTAGGAATGGCAATAATAAAAAATAAGAGTGAAACTAATTTAAACTAAATTGTAAGAGGGTTTTTCATTTGCTATATGCTTTCTGTATCTAAGTCAGGGTTAAGAGAAACCACAAAAATTTTACAACAAGGCTAAAGGAGAATCTTCAAAACACACAAAAAATCAGAACAAATAAGAGTTTATTAAGCGCTTGATATAAATAAATAAATGAAAGTTAATAACTTTCCTTAATAGTACCACTAACCAGGTAAAAAATAAAAGAAGAAATACCCTATTTTCCCCAAATAGGAGTGGGAGTACAGAAAACCTATAAGAAGGTTATATAACAAGGGGCAGCGGTCAGAAACATTCTATAACATTATGAATCCCGCGCAAATTAATTAATATAGAATGCAGTTTCAATTAAAGTATTTTGTTTTTTTTCAAAAACTAGATAAAAGTGGTAAATTAATATAAAAATCAATGTGAGTGATTGTCTGAAAACTTTTATATGAAAGAACATTGAGCAAGGCAAGGTGAGGTACTATTGTACAGCTATTAGAACTGTCTACAGAGTTACTGTGATCAGATTGGTGTGATAATGCCAAAGGGAGTGACAACCAGTAGCATCCCCCCCCAAAAAATGATTCGAGTTTCTATATTAATTTGATAAATGACAAATTAATATTTTCAATTTACTGGGGAAAATTCAGACTATTTAATGAATGTTGTTATGATTGTTGATTCAGCTAGAAAAAACAAGGTTTAATTGTTTAATCTCTACCTCACAACTCTCACAAGTAAATACAAAATTTATATATATGTAATATATATACACACACAAACACATCACACCATGTATATATGTGTATATGTGTATAAAGTGTTTATGTATGTAATTTGTTTTTTTATATGCACGTTAGACTTTTCTCATCAGTAGCTATGAATCTATTTCTTGCTAGTTCAATGGACCTTGAATGTAGCAATTTATTTAATTAATATTTTGATGAATGTAGGGCTTGACTCCAATTTTTAAAGAATGCATTCATAGAAGCACAATTACTAGGAAAATGAGTATTTGTTTTAAAGATTTTATTTATTTATTTTTAGAGAGGAGGAAGGAGGGAGAGAGAGAGGGAGAGAAAGATCAACGTGTGGTTGCCTCTCACGTGCCCCTTACTGGGGACCTGGCCTGCAACCCAGACATGTGCCCTGACTGGGAATTGAACCAGTGAACCTTTGCTTCACAGTCCAGTACTCAATCCACTGAGCCACACCAGCCAGGGTGAAAAATGAGTATTTAAAATATTAGTAGCTATTGTTAAATTCTTGGCACAAAATTCTAGAAGAAATTTTTCATGTGGTTTACTTTTATAGGGATTATTTCAGTTAATTCATAGGTGTCTTAATTTGCCCACTATTGTACTTGATCATGATGATAAGTATTAACTGAAAACTTGCTTTCCTCCTGACAGTGAACTAAGGACTGGGACAGGAAGTGTGGAGAGGATCAAGCAATACCATAGGAAGTCCTTACCCTTGGGGCTGTTCAAAAAAAGAAAAGAATAGAGGAAAATAGAAATATTTAAGTACCAAATTGAATGATAATGTCTATTAATATGTGATTTTTAAAAATCAAATAAAATAGATTAAATTTTTTAAGAGATGAAATTGGCTATTTTTTGCAAATATAGTTTCCCCAAATAATTATGACTCCAAACCCATTTGGATATTAATACTTATGATTATTATTGTTAACAATGTCCATGATAATTGACTGACTGAAATAAGTTCATCTACACTATCAGAAAAGTTCAAAACACGTGAATGATCCTGAGACAAAGCTAATGAGAAGGGAGGAAAAGATGAACCCAAGACTTACTGACCATGTACCATGTGCCAGGTGCTTTGGTTATAGTCTCCTTTTTACTTCTGGCATGACTTGGAAGGGGGACACTTCGTCAGCAATTCTCTGACATGAGAGACAGTTTTAAAGTCAGAATATTAAAACAGAAAATAGATGCTTTCTAGCATTTCGAAAGCCCCTACAACCTTCCTGGTATTGTGCTGGACTCTTGAAGCACACTGCTTCTGTTTCATACACACTTGATACTCTGAGAGGAGCTCAAAGATGCCTTCTAACCAGATCCCAAAGCAGGAAGTACTAAGGACAGAATGAGTCTTCAGGGACGCAGTCCTGATGGGTAGAAGTTTTCATTTGAGGAGCAGAGGTTAAAGGTGCATGAGAATGGCCTTGGCTGACAGAAGTCAGCTCACGTAGAATTGCCTAGGAGGTTACCCTACCACCAACACCACTACCAGCTGCCCCCACAGCGCCCCAGGCACCAATGGCTGACTCAGATGGACTACAAAGGTCAGTCTGCCTCAAAGCATAATAACTCTGCTGAATCATTTACGTCCAGAGTCCCAACTGGTCAGGCCAGGACTGACTCTTCCTGCAACTGCAACTATACCCTTGATAAGCAGTGCCCGTTCCTGTGTCACCTCCCTCTCTCCATTAGAGGTTTTCCTGAGGAGCACTCCCACAGTGAGTCGCTTTTTCTGAACCCAATCTAAGACAAAGGGGATTTGAGATTCTGGTCCTATTTCTGTTTATCACTCCTAACAATTTCTACTCTTTACAAAGACTCTTCAAAGTAGCTGTTATTATTCCCATTTTAAGATCTGGTACATTAAGATTGGAATACTAAACCAGCTTCAAAAGGCAGATTCCAGAGAGAACAGGAGTCAACTGCTTAAATATCAATAGTTTCCCAAGAGGAACTGCCAAAGGCTGCCTTTACCAGGGAGGCATTTGACTATGTCACTCTCGGGCCATCCATTCTAACTTTCCACAAAGTTACCCCTTCAGAGAAGAGTCACACATGAGAGGACACATGTACCCTTTTCAATCTTTGTGAAAGTCACTGTTCTACGTCTTTATTAGTAATGCCACTCTTCCTCGGTGCCTGGCATGTGGAACATGCTAAATAAACATTTTTAAAAAATACTATGTCTAAGGACTCCAGGATCTAAATAGGAGAGTGATTTTTCTAAGCTTGGAGTCTGTTCTTTGCTCTTTCCCAGAATAGAATGCATGTCTCTGTCATGAGCCCTTTGACCTGAATGCTGATAATGTTTTGTTCACCTTTCAGTTGGGTGGGCTGGAATCAACAACAGATCCATAAATACACCAAAATCTGAGTGGGCTGGAAATTTCTGGACCAACCTTCTGGCCTTGAGGTAAGCCTTCATACGATTGATAAGAAAGATGAATGATGAATGGACAACTACGTCAAACTTGACCAAGTGGAAAAAACTGAATTGAGCACAGAGAGTATACTTTTCAAAGTTTAGATTATGTTATGCTGTGGTCCACTAGCTGCCATTAATGAAAGTGTTCACCATTAATGTTGATAACTCAATCTGGTCTTCTCTCTAGCAAGCTACCAAACGGGGCCCCACTGTTTGAATTTCGTAAGTCTCAGCGACCCCCTGAAGGACTGCCTCTACGTCAAACTAAGCATCTGGAGCCCTGTGGTCTGGAGAGAAGAAATGAAGTGCAGAGTCTTGGAGGAGCAGTCTATTACGAGTGGAGCCAAGTGCCTTTAGAGATGACCAATCACTCCACCCCGGCTGTTTTCCACCAAGGAGCTGCAGATTTAGAAAGGCAGTGGAACACCGAAACAATTGCTTCATAAGGCTTTCAAAAATTCCTAGTGACCCTGCATTCTTAAGGTAGTGACCTTGTCTTCAACTGCTTCAACATCTCAAATTTCTGAGACTTTGAGTACATGCCTATTATGTCTTAAATCCAAGAACATGTGTATTTTCCCCTTTCAAGTTATTTCCTTACAGATGTCACCATGAAGTAGGGATGGCAGTGGTAGAAGTAATTATATCATTACAAAAATATCAATTTTTTTCCTCCAATGCTGGAAGGCAGAGACGAGAATAAGCCACAGCATCAGTCTAGGAGACATGAGACTTATAATGACAGGTTTTAAAGCTCCTGGTAGAAAATGAAGAGGAGGCAATGGTATAGCAGGTGAATTAATTTGGGGTATATTATAGAGTGAAGCAAGAATAAATCACTGATGTCTGTCAAAACAGATGAATATGGAATTAGTTCAATCCTCAGGGCCAATGTGATCATAGTTGTTTTTCTCACATGTTTCAAGCCTATGTTTCTCTTTTAAATTTTTTTTATTGTTTTTCAATTACAGTTGTCCCAATTTCCCCCATTACTCTCCTCTGCCCTACCCACCCCCACCTCCCACATTCAGTCCTTCCCCCATTGTCTTTGTCCATGGGTCCTTTATACATGTTCCTTGACTTGACCCTTCCCCTTCTTTCCCCCATTATTCCCCTCCTCCTTCTCCTCTGGTCACTGTCAGTTTGTTCTTTATTTCCACTTCTCTGGTTATATTTTGCTTTTTTGTTTTGTTAATTAGGTTCCACTTATAGGTGAGACCACATGGTATTTGTCTTTCATCACCTGGCTTATTTCACTTAGCATAATGCTCTCCAGTTCCATCAAGCCTATGTTTAAACACACACACACACACACACACACACACACACACACACACACACACGAGGGACCCAAATGACCAATGTTAAAAGAATAATACAGGAAATAATGTTAATACAATTTAATAAATTCCAATTTCTCTAGTCAACTTATATGCCAGCATTGCACACATGAGCCCTTCTTGCATCAGAATCACCCAGGAGCTTCTTAAAATACAAAAACAAGCAGTCAAATATCTGTTTAATCATAAAGGAATCTTCATCAAAAATCATCTCTCCCAACGATCTCGCTTCACACTGAAGTGAAAATTAATTTTTGCTCTCAGCAGCAAGGCCTGGAAAGACATGAGTTGAGAGAGAATGGTATTTCACGAACCTTTATTGACTTTCTTCCTGCCTCTTTTGACTCTTTAGGCTCTTTTCTACAAATCAGCTGACAAGTCTGCAGATGCACAGCTCTGATTCCAGAAAAGACCCTCTGAGCATGCTATTGATACGCTTCCTACTCATTTGCATCTTTTCTCCTCATCCCCACCCTCAAGGCAAGGGAGCTTAAACCTCAGTGGAGTATCCTGATGCTCAATGCAGAGTAAGAAACCCAAGTAGCAAAACCGGAGGTCATGTCTGGAAGGTGCCAAAGTTCTGGAGCTGCTCCCCGGTGAGGTTATAGGGTAAATCTATGAGAATTTTGCCATATCTTATTTTTATTTTCTTTGAAATGCCATAGAAAAGTAGAATGCCCAGAGATAAAGGAACTGGGGAATGTTTGAAACAAGTACAAATACTGACTACAGATTTGGGACTGTAGCCCCAGCCCCTCCCCCAGCCCCATTTCTGTTGCTGGATGGCTCTTCATCACACACACTGTGCAGAAGTATCCAGGAATGTTTTTGAACCTGAGCCCCAGAGCATGCCCAGCTATGCTTCCAACGTTTTTGCAGATGGCCAAACACATATCTCCTACATTTATTGCCCACTATTCAACTTGAGCAGCTTTATCTGTTTCACATACTCATTTTCTATTTCAGGTTCTCTTTAAGAGGTTCTACTGCACACACCCTGCACATACTTGGTTCAGGTTTTGAAAACCATTGTTTCAAGAGTCACAGTCTACTCTAAGAGACAGTGTCAACCCCCTGCCATGTTTATTGTGTGACTTTAAACCAGAGCACTATTTTATAAGGTAGGAAGTATTCTCACAAAATGGAGAAGGTGCGCTTTCTCCCTTGCAGGATAAATGTGGCAATGGACAATAGAAAGGCTAAAGGCACTCAGAGATAAACACCGCATATTATAAGTGTGATAACCACACATCAATAGACTCTATTTTAGGTTCTGGTTTCAGAGTGTAAGGAAATGAGAATCCCATTAGCTTACCTGACTAATATATCCCTTTGGTAAAAGTGGTTCTTAAATTTTTCTTGTACAGAGAAGAGGTGAAAAGATAAAGTATTCTTTAGCTCATGGATTCATTTATCACTTTTTAAAAGCTCACTCTGGTTACTATAGGAAAAGATTAGGCGGGAAAATACTAGCAATGAGGAGACTTACTTAGGCAGCTAATGCCATAACCCAGATCTAAGAGGTAAAAATCCACATTGCAAAGCAAATTTGTTTTTACAAATTATGGCAGTGAACCATTCTCACGTGGATACCTCATGGATCTACTTTGTCACAATGAAGGAGGTGGGGATATTGCAACACATAGACTCTGGAACAAGAATGTGTTGGTTCAAATTCCAGCTTTGGCTATTGTAGGAGCTTGGACAGGTTATTTTATTCTTGTATCTCTGTTTTCTCAACTTTAAAAGGAGATTAAAAGTAGTAGCTACCTCACAGGATTGTCAAGACTAAGAGAGTAATTATATGTGAAGCGTTTAGAGTAGTTCCCACGAGGCAGTAAGTGCCAACTGGTTTTGGGGTTTTTGGCAGGAGGGCGGGAGGGGGTGGTGCCTGGAACAATAAATGGAGCGATGCGGCTTGGGGCCCCTAGAGGGCAGCAGAGGAACGAGAACAGGGTGGAAGCCCACAAGGCCAGATTCACATTAGTTATCAAAGATGTACTGTTTGATGAGAAAAAGGAAAAATAGGGAGAAAGGTTCTGGGAATCATGCGAAATGGAGGCTGAGCTCAGGGCCACTGATAGCCTGCAATTTTGTTCTTGTTAATAGTTCGAGACACTGGTGTAAACCAAATCAATGACTCAAGCAATTCTAGTAATAAGAAGAATCCAGACATTCATCTGTAGGTACACTTCCAAGATGGCTCACTCACATGGCTAAGGAGAAGGTACTGAATGTTGGCTGGGAACTCAGCTGAGGCTGAGGTTCAGGGGTTTATAAACATAAACCCTGAACCATAATGTTTATAAACATTATTCTCATGTGATCTGGGCTTCCCACAGTACGGTGGCTGGGATATCAAGGGGAGAAAAATAGGCTGAAGAAGCACCACTTTTTATGACCTAGCCTCAGAAGACACATGTATCACCTCTACCATATTCTAATATCAAAGCTGTAACAAAAGCCCACTCAGTTTCAAGGGTACAGGACATAGATACCACCTCTTGATGGGAAAGTATCCAGTTTCTAGAAAAACATGTGGAATAGGAAATATTCTTATATCCATTTTTGTAAAAAAAAAAAAAAAAAAAAGCCCACAAAGTAAATCCCCAAAATTCATACGGAATTCTTTCCATCTCTCATTTATACATGCAAAGCCCACCTGTTTCTCTACCTGAATTACAGCATAATCCTCTAAGATTCGTACTCACTTCCAGTTTAACGATGTGTAATCTATTATTTACACTGCAGTGAAAACTTCTTAAACATGTAAATCTGATCATGCCACACTATTCATCTGAAAATCACTCAATGGCTTTCTATTATCCTTAGATTAAAAGCCTGAACTCTAATGGAGACCAACAAGACCCTCATATTTTGACCCATCCGTCCTTTCCATTTCACCTTTGGATTTCTTTCTACCACATGCAAACTTGACTTCTTCCTCTAATTCCAACACCTGAGTGTGTTTTTGTCTCAGGGCCTTCTGTCCCCAAAGCTCTTCAAACCTGCTCTGCCCCATTATTCAGACCTCTGCTCAAAGATCACCTTTCCAAGTCACCCAATATAAATAAGCATTTTCTATCCCTTAACCCGGCTTTGTTATTTATGTATAGGATTCCTTGTTCATCTAGAATATAAGTACTTTTTGGACAGGGCTTTAGTTTTGTTTATTGCTTTTATAAACAGTGCTTAGCTCCATTTAATGAATAGCTAAGTTGAATATTAAATAAAGAATAAAAGAGAAAAATAAAACAATTAAACAGACTTTTTATGGCCTTTCTGATTGGTGGCAGCCCAAAATAATACTTTCACTGTAACGAAAGCATGTTCATGCTCTCTTAGTTATGGGTGATCCTTTCCTAGCAGCCTGTGGTTTTATAGACTTTAGCTTGAAGATGGTAGGTTGTTTCAATGTGTACTCTTTTTTTAAAATTATATTTTATTGACTATGCTACTACAGTTGTTCTGGTGTTTCTCCATTTGCCCTCCTTCACCCAGGACTCCCTACTCCTTCAGGAAATCCCCACATTTGTCCATGTCCATGGGTCTTGTATAAGTTCTTCGGCTACTCCATTTCCTATACTGTACTTTATGTCCCCACGGCTATTCTGTAACTACCTATTTGTACTTCTTAATCCCCTCACTTCTTCACCCATTCCCCCACACCACCCCTCCTATCTGGCAACTATCAAAATGTTCTCTGTATCCACGATCCTGTCTCTGTTTGTCTTGTTTGCTTAGTTCGTTTTTAAGATTCAATAGTTGATAGATATGTATTTGTTAATAGTTTTGATCTTCTTTTTCTTATATAAGTCTTTTTTAACATTTCATATAATGATGGTTTGGTGATGATGAACTCCTTTTCTTTGTCTGGGAAGCTGTTTATCTGACCTTCCATTCTAAATGATAGCTTTGCTGAGTAGAGCAATCTTGACTGTAGGTCCCTGCTTTTCATGACTTTGAATATTTCTTGCCAATCCCTTCTAGCCTGCAAAGTTTCTTTTGAGAAATCAGCTGGTAGTCTTATGGGAATTCCCCAGTACATAACTGCTTTTCTCTTGCTGCTTTTAAGATTCTCTCTTTATCTTTAACCTTTAGCATTTTAATTATGATGTGTCTTGGAGAGGGCTTCTTTGCATTTATCTTGTTTGGGACTCTTGCTTCCCAGACTTTCATGTCTGTTCCCTTCACCAAATTAGGGAAGTTTTCTTTCACTATTTTTTCAAATGGATTTGCAATATCTTGCTCTTTCTCTTTTCATTCTGGCATCCCTATGATGCAAATGTTGGACCTCTCGAAGTTTTCCCAGTGGCTCCTCAGTTTTTTGGATTCTTTTTTCTTGTTGTTATGATTGATTGTTTTTTGTTTCCTTATGTTCCAAATCCTTGATTTGGTTCTTGGCTTCATCCACTCTACTGTCGTTTCCCTATAAAGTGTTTCTTTTTACTTCAATTAATGTATCCTTTATTTCTGAGTGGATCTTTTTTATGTTGTTGAGGTCCTTACTAAGTTCCTTGAGTATCCTTATAACAAGTGTTTTGAACTCTGCATCTGATAGATTTCTTATCTCCATTTTATTTAGCTTTTTTTCTGGAGTTTTAATCTGATCTTTCATTTGAACCATGTTTCTTTGTCTCCTTGTTTTGGCAGCCTATGTTTGTTTCTACGTATTAGGTAGAGCTGCTTTGACTCCATGTCTTGGTAGTTTAGCCTAATATAGTAGGTGGCTTATAGGGTCCAGTGAACAATCTCCCCCTATTACCCAACCTGGGTACTTGAGGTGCACCCTTTGTGTGGGCTGAGTACACCCTCCTCTTGTAGTTCAACCTTCATTGCTATTGGCAGATCAATGGGAGGGATTTACCCAGGCCAGTCAGCTGCAGGCATTTTCTGTGACCACCGACCACCAACCTCCACCATCTGTGGAGGATCAGCTACGCAGGGGCAGAGTGGTGGTGCTCTGACATGGTCTGTAGCTCTCCAGTGGGTGCACTGGCCCTGGGGTTTCCTAGGCAGTGCAGGCCAAGATCAGCCCCCACCTGTGTTTTACCTGGGGCACCCTGCTTAAGATATAAAATAGTCTGAAGTGACTGCTACTTGTGCTGGGCTTGAATATTCCCAGGCAAAGCTAAGCTATGAATCTAGGGTGGCTGCTGCTGGTGCCAGGCCTGGGGCTCACTGAAGGCAGCTGTTGCTTGTTTGATAGGATTTAGGAAGTTGTGCAGTGTGAGCCAAGACCAGCCATTTATATGGAAAATCAGCTTAAGTGGGCCTATAAGTTGGGTGGGGCAGAGTTTCTGAGGATCTCCAAGGTGGGTCAAACAGTGTTAACTAGGTTGATGGAGTCTCAGATATGGCACCAGCTTGCTGAGTCTGTTGAAGGAGGTTTTAGCAAAGGGACAATGGCCTCTGCTTGCCTTGATGCCAGACACTTCAGGTACTCCCTGTATACTACTGGTGACTTTTAAGCTGCTACCTCAGTGCTGGAGCTTAGAGGAAGTAAGTCTGAGTAGGTGAGTCCATTTCTGGGTTCTTTAAGGTAACTGCCTTAGGCTCCAGAAGTTTCTTCCACAGACTCAACTCTTACTGGTTTTAGCAGCCAGAAGTTGTGGGGACTTATCTTCCTAGCACTGGAACCCTGGGCTGGGGGACCTCGTATGGGGCTTAGACTTCCTATTCCTGAGATATCCCTTTAGAATTTTTATCCACCACATTTAGATCTGGGACCAGCTCATTGCATCCCTCCTACCAGTCTGGTTGGATGTGTTTTCTTTAATTCTGTAGTTGTCAGACTTCCATTCAACTCAGCTTCTGATGGTTCTGAGAGATGGTAGTTCTATATGTTAGTTGTAATTGTGATGTGGTTTTGTGAAGAGGCGAGCCATGTCTGCCTATGCCACCATCTTGACCAGAAGTCTTCCAATGTATACTCTTAAGGAAGTTTCAGCTTGAGCGTGGGAGTTTGCACTGCTGGGGGTGTCATGTCTGGGCACATCTGGTGAGTTGGTGGTGACTGACCTCAAAGAGTTAAGTTCTAATTAAATTTTTGATTTTGATATAAAGAGAAAGGAGACTGGTTGTGGTGGGTGGGAGAGATAAGAAGTGAGGAGAGGAAAGGAATCTGAGGGTAGTGATGGCTGGGTGAATGTATTATCACTCTTTTGGGCTTTTCAGTTCAATTAAAAATGCCTCCTACATTTGGAGAATTCACCACTTACTGTGCAGCTAGGACACTGGGCTGTGACCCAGGGCCTAATGATCACATACACCCAAGCAAAGTTTTGAATCAGAAGCACATGTTGTAGAAAAATAAGTGCCACCTGGGGTCCACTTTGGTGAGGATGACAGCAGGTAAATCCTGTTTCCAGATTGACTTCCGGGTTCTTGACTTCATACAGGAAAGATTTCACAGTACAAGTCCAGGTGATTTTGAGAGTATGTTTATTAAAGCTGAGGACAGTGAAGCAAAGGAAGGACTTAGGATAGAAGTAACAGGAGGGAGTCTAGGCAGTGCTCTGCTTTGGCTCCCTAGAAACGTGATAGGAAAGAAGTGAGCCAAGACAAAGCTGCTTTTGGTTCCCTGGGAAGTCACAGAAAAGGGGTTCCTTGAAGACAGTATCTGCGGTTAGCCCAGGATGAGCTGCTGCTACCCACTGCTCCCCTGGTTGCAAGTCTCATGGGGACACTTAAAGTTCAGCAGAAAGTAAAAAGTTCATGCCCAGGAAGGCACATGGGCATGTTCTAGAGAGAGTCTGCCACCTGTTCATTATCTTGAGGGTTTTTATCTCTCTTCTGTGGGTGAGAATCTTAGGGGAGGGTTTCAGCAGAATATTCATTGCTTTCCAGGTATACTTTTTAATATATTGATGCATCAGAATGAGTGTATGGGGTGGGAGATTATTCTGTGGTCCGCTTTACTGTTTTACTTTTATCTTGCATCTGTCTGGCTGTAATGGGGTTTTTGTTTTTGTTCCTCTGACTTCATGTGTCCTTGGGTTTAACCGGCACAAATGACATTAATTGGGCCACTGTCCTCTATCTCCCCAACCAGGGTAATTTAAGCTATGTATTCTGTGGTTAGAGAGGAGAGGTATAAACCATTTGCTCTCAAGTGTCCTTGGTTAGGGGAGATAAGGTTTTGCGATTCAGCAGCTGGCTGTAAGTTGTTCAAATTGTTTGGCCTTGTTTAATTTTCTTGTCTCCATTTCCCTATTCCAGCTGCCTAGGAATTTTCTTAGCTTTTTATTTTCACTATTCTGTCACAAAACTATGATTAGAAATTTGAGTTTTTCTTTAATTAAATCTACACAGAAACAAACCCCTTATGAATAACACAAAAGTGGACTGCGTTGGTTGAGATTTGGAGCTCCTACCATGTCACTGGAGGGCCCTTATAAGTCCCTATACTGTTTCTTCTCCTAGATAACAACTGTTTCTCAAAATAGGGATGCCCAGGCATTCCCTCCTCCAGAAGGCCCCCACCAGACTGGATGAGGTGTCCCTTCTCTGTACTTCTGAGCACCTTTGTGTGAATCCTTGTTACTATGCTGATGAAACTGTAGCTGTAGCTGTCAGCAACTTGATGTTTGTCCCTTAATTGAAGAGAGGGCTCTGTATTTCATCTTTATATTTCTGTTGCTTAACATAGATACAGCACTTGATACATAGTCAGATTTTTACATATTTTTATTGTTTGATTAAATGGATTCCAGCTCAGGCTAATAATGCTGGGATTATTTTAATGTTCTCTTTCTCCTTAATAACTGAATACAATGAGTTGGTCAACAAAAGTCCATCTTTTACCCTCTCAATTAGGATGTTAATTCAAACTTGGACTACTTGAATAGGCTTCTTACTGGATTTCCCAGTTTAAGTCTCTACTCCTTCAAATCCAACCCGCATGTAAAATCAGCTGTCTCTTCTCAAAATGCCATTTTGTTAGGTCATGCCCCTGCCCAATCTCTGAGGAAGACACAAAGCTTTACAAACAGTGGTGGGCCAATAAAACGGTAACATCCACTCTGGAAAACAATTTTATCTTGTAAAGGGAAATATCCAAACACCCTATGGCCTAGCATGCCTATTCCTGGACGTAGACATTAGAGAAACTTTTGCAAAGGGCACAGGAGAGGAACAGAAGAACACTTATAGGAGCATTTTCGTAATGGAAAAAAAAAAAACCCAAAACCTCAACTAATATGAATGTGAACAAATAGAATAAAAAATAAAAGCATTATAGTCACAAAAGGACACATCCTATAGTGGTAAAAATACATTGCAGCTACATGAACAACATGAACATGTCTTAGAAAGGTAATCTATGGAAAAGATACTTTCCAAAAGCCTACAAACAATAAACCACCGTTTAATTTTTTTATTTATTTTTATTGAATTTATTGGGGTGACATTTGTTAATAAAGTTATATAGGCTTCAGGTATACAATTCTACAGTACATCATCTGGATATTGTATTGTGTGTTTACCATTTCAAGACAAGTCTCCTACCATCACCTTTCATCTCCTCATTAACAAGCACGAGTGCATGGCTGCATAGGTATGTGTGGCCAAATTGTCAAAGGAATGATAGCCACAACTTGTAGGGAAATGGTTGTCTCTTGGGGAGAGACATAAGGAAAGCACATGGTACAAGTAAGACATTGGTGAAATGTTATTTGTTAGTTGGAAGGAAGGGAAATAAGTGAATATTTTATCATCACTTTGGTATATTTTGTATATGCCATATATTATATAGTAAAAATATTTAAAGAGCGGCCAATAGAGCAGAGTATGTCATTGAAATCAGTAGGGAGCATACAACCCTCTGAAAATTGCACAGATTCTATGTTCTTTTAGGGAAGTCTGCCTGGATATAGACTTTCACTTCCCTAGGTTGCAAAAGGTTGGAGATTTGAACTTGACTTGTTAAGAGAGGTTGACTCATACTGACTAAAACATGCATGAGCCAGAGGAGGGCATCAGAATGCCAATGGATAAGTTTATAATAAGAAAGATGACTCACACACTGGACATGCACATCTGTCATGATTAGCACATCTTCTCCCTGTAGTCAAACAAATTCTTGGTCAGACGGCCTGGCTTCCTGGTTTTAGCAACATAGCATCCAGCAGTGAAAGTAAACTGCAGCTACACAGAACACATGGATATGTCTTAGAAACAAAAGTAATACAAAAAGCTAGTTTCGCACTCATATCTATGCCAACAAACCTGCATGGGAATCAAACATTTGCTTCATGAGTATGGGTCACAATGAAAGGATTAGGCAAAATGAGAGTAAAAGCAAGCAAAGCTGGGCTTCCCTTTATCTTCAGTGGAGTCCAATATAGCACAGCACACATGAATGATGCCACTCTTACTTCTCATGCCCAGGGCAGACACCATTCACTGATCGTGATGTTTTTTCTGGGAATTACCTAAGGATCCTTCTCAAAGCATTCTAGACAGCCATTATCAATTGGGTTGGCACATGCACTAAATGATATTGTTTATAATTCTGGACTAACAGCTAAAATGAAGATTATTTATACTGTCATAAAAGGCCTTCTACAGTCTGGCCATACGAACTCCACAGACTCCCTTGGCTCATCTGGAGCGAACTCACTGGCCCCTGCACTGCTTTATGCTGTTCCCACAAGCTCATTCGTGCTCCCGCAAGTAAATGCCTTTCTTTCTTCTCAGTCCTGCTTGACTTCAGACTCTCCCATAAAGCTTCCCTGACCGTCCCTGTCAAGACTGTTGTTTCCCTTCTTCTGAAATGTTCATGTCATCTGCATTCATGATCCAGCATGGCTCGTATTTTCAAGTACTTCTGTATTACAATCCATGTGGTTTTTAAGCTTCCTGAGAGCAGGACTATACTTATTTGGATTCCCTACAAAACTAACATGGCTTCTCATTTTATAGATGCTCAACGGATAACTATCGATTGATTTTTCCTGTTGTTAATACCCAACAGGAAGCATGGAAAAAATTAATCTCTTTAATTATAAGAAAGCCCTGCATATTCTTCCTCGTTAAGAAGAGAAGAAATGAGTAAAAAAATTATAACACTTCAGAGGATATATGTTCTGATTGCATTTTCAAGTTTTTCATTAGTAAATTGGTGGTGGAGTTTGGGGAGGGGTGTTGTGTAATGGACTTCATATTTCTTAAAGCACTCAAGAGGATAAATGGGATAAGTCCTAGAAAACTTTTACATAATTTCTCTGTTTTCTCTCCAACATGTATTGTATTTTGAATGCAAATATCAGGATAATAAATTAGGTAAGGGCAGTTATGCTTTTTTTATATAAAAGATTTAAGATCTTTATAATGTTCACTATAGAAAATTTTAAAATACAGAAAAGATAAAGGAAAAACAAAACAGAACAGGAGTCCTCAGAAATCTCACCATCCAAGGATAACTGCAGTTTGGGATGTATCCTTCCATTCCTTCCTAAATGCATGTGTGTATCCGAAATACATACTTTTACATACAGGGTTATCTTTTTACAACTTGCTTCTCTACTCAGAAATACATTATGGAGCTTTTTCTACACCCATAAATCATTCTTTCTAATACCTATATTGTACATATTGCATGTGCATTTGGCTTCAAGTGGCAGAACCCAAATATAAATGGACTTGAACAGAAGAGGAAGTTAATCAGATTGTAAAATCCAAGGAAAGGGTGAATAATTGAGGAAAGGACAAGGATGCAGTGGAACCTCGAGGCGAACTAGAACCGAGGACTCAAACAATGTAATGACTTCTGTTTTCCTGTCCTGTTTTCTTCCTTGGGTCCACTTCATGTTCTTTTGCTATAGCATGGATTTCTCCACACAGCAAGAAACATTGCTCTAACTGTCCTGATTACAATTTTTAGGGTACAGTGTTCAAAATCTCAGGAAAGGGGCTTGTTATTTAATTTACAGCTCTGTTCCAATTCTATTAGAATATGGCAACCCACAGGACACGTGTGAATGGGCAAAGGCTGGTCCTCTGAGTCACAGCTTCTGGGCTGACAAAATTATAGATGTTCACCTTAATTCACTTAATCAATATCCTACAAATAGACATATAGGAGGTTTACAATTTCTATTACTGAAAATGCTTAATCAATATTTTAAGCTGCTATGAACATTCTCATACATTTAATTTTTAGTACATATCTGATAATATCCTTATGCTATATTACTAACATTTGGATTTATTCAATTTATTTATTCACAATAAATCTTTTTTTTTTTTTAGTATCTACTATGTGCCAGGTTTTATTCTGGGCATTAGGGAAACAGCAGTGAACAAAATAGGAAACCCCCTACCTTCGTGAAACTGACATTATAGTGTGGAAAGACAGACAATAAATACGTAACGTTAAATATACTGGGGAGGGCTGAGGACTGCTATTTTTAAGTGGTGAGAGAGGACAACATTAGAAAGAGACATTTAATCAGGGACCCAGCGACCTGAAGGAGATGAGGGAAAGCACGTGACTTTCTGAGGAGAACTCACTCCAGGCAGAGGAAACAGCAAATACAAAATGCTGGGGTGGAAAGAGACGGCCTGTCCTGGACGGAGCCGAGGCTGGTATGAACTGCCAAGAGGCAAGGGGCCAGAGAAGAAGTCAAAGAGGTGATAGGTCAGATCGTGCAGGCGTTTCTGGCCACTGCAGGCCTTTGGCAACTGCTGTGGGTAGTGGGAAAGCCGTTGGCCAGGTTGAGCAGGGAACTGACGTGGTCTAAGCTGGCGCTACCCAAGTGGGGTCCAGGGTCTGTGCGAGGCCGTGAGCAGCGCGTTCAGGTTCATGAGATACAAGCACAGAAATTAAGGTTAAACATTCAGAACTTGTTATAGAAATTTTCTTATATTTCATCTCATCACTGAAATATAATTTTATACTTGTTGAATCAAATAATAAAAATGACTACCAGGCTGGTGTAGCTCAGTGGATTGAGCGCGGGCTGGGAACCGGAGGGTCCCAGTTCGATTCCCAGTCGGGGCACATGCCTGGGTTGTGGGCCAGGTCCCCATTGAGGGCCATGTGAGAGGCAACCATACATTGCTCTTTCTCCCTCCCTTCTCCTCTCTCTGAAAATAAATAAATAAAATCTTTTAAAAAAAGGACTAGTATTTTTTGTCTTTTTAAATTTAACTTTTCTAGTAATTTATTTTGTACTGTATTTTACAAAGGCATCAATCCATGATACGATGCAAAATTTTTAAATAGTTTTTAATCACAGATCATTGAGAAGTCCTGTCTTAATTTGCATTTTAAAGATCACTCTGGTTTGCAGTGTTGAGAAGAAGCAGAGATGGAATTGAGAACAGTTAAGAAGTTTTTGTAAGAGATTTTGGTGGCTTGGACTAGGATGGTAAGAAAAGATGTTCTTGTTTACAAGAAAGAAAGAGAAAGAAAGAGAGAAAGAGAGAGAGAAAGAGAGAAAAGAAAGGAAAGAAAGAAAGAGAGAGAGAGAGAAAGAAAAGGAAGGAAGGAAGGAAGGAAGGAAGGAAGGAAGGAAGGAAGGAAGGAAGGAAGGAAGGAAGGAAGGTAGAAAGGAAGAAAGAAAAGAAGGGAGTGAGTGAGGGAGGGGAGGGGAGGGAGAGGAGGGGAAGGGAGAAAAAAAAGGTGGTGGTGGAGGTGGGGAGGGTGAGCAGATCCTGTGTATATTTTGAAATTAAAGCTGTCAGGATTTGCTAAGCAACTGCACATGGTGTATGAGAGTCAAACCTTTCCCTGAGCAAATTGGAAAGACAGGATGTGAACAAGTTAGAGGAGTTCTGTTTGGAACCTGTTGATTTTGAGATACAGATTAGACTTCCATGCAGAGTTTGAATTCAGGGGACAATTCAGATATCTGGAGATTTGGAGATTGGGGAAATACAGAGGATCCTGTATTGGAAAAATGCAAAGGAATCTGAGGTGACCACGGAGGTAGGAGGAAAGCCAGGATAATGATATCTTGCAGGGGAGTGAAGAAAATTCAAGCAGAAAGGAATGATCAATCACGTTAAATGCTGCTGATAAACAGGATGAGGGTGGCGAAATGACCATTGAATCTGGAGCAACTGACAGTTTTCAGAGACTTCTGTGGAGTGCTGCGGGCAAGGTCCTCACTAGACCAGGTTCAAGAAGAAATGGCAAGAAAAGAATTGGGGGACATTGAGTACAAACAACTCTTTGCTAGGTTTTGCTTTCAAGGGGAGCAAAGAATTGGGGATAGAGCTGAGGGGAGAAGTAGGGCTAAGAATTTTTTAAAATGGTAAAAAGACAATATGTTTACGTGCTAATGAAAATAATCCGTTATTGAGGAAAAAGTTGTGGATGAAGGAGGGCGATGAGACAAGGGCTGGAGTCTATCACTCAGTCAGCAAGAGGGATTGAGAGCCCAGGGTGCGTTTGCAGCACGGTGGCAGGCGTTGGGGGGCGGGGCGCAGTACTCCTGTGACACATTTGACCTGGCCTTCACCACATCACCCCGGGGGAAGGTCTGCAATAAATGAGCTATCTCACTTTTATTCACAGGAAGGTCATTGTAAGACATCTATCTCTTAACCAGAACACCTCATGAATATTCAGGTTTAAAGTAAGAAAGATGAACATTAAAAACCTAACAGCCACTCCAAACTGATAAAAATAGTCTATCTTCTGGTGACTTATAGCTTCATTTCATACATTTACACCTCAGCTCACCTGTCCTTTATTCAGTGTATGGATGGAGTGAGATGAGCTTAGTTTTTCCTCACCGATGGCTCTCCAGCTGCCATTAGCCCATTTTGAGAAATAAGCAACTTATTCTCTGTGATTTGAAATCTCAGTGGGAGGGGAGGCATAGGCAGAAACATTTTATTTCTATTTCATAATTCGAAAATTCAATCACTAAGAGGGTTAAAGGATTTAAGATTACCAAGAAACAATGGTGAGCTGGGACTAGAGTTGTTGGGTTGTTTTTTTTTTAAGGAATATTTCCATAGTTTCTTTCTAGCAACCAGATTGTACCTAAAAACAGTCTCCAAGGGAAAAAATGCTTGGAAGTTGATGGCATGGTGTGACATGTCGCCTTAAACAACAGTCTGAGAGGAAAACACAGTGTCAGTAGCAATTTCTCCTCATGGCAGATCCTCAGCACCAGTCCCAAAGTGACTTTGTACACTCGCCTGTCTATTAGTTGTCTCTTCCAATGGTAAAAATGGAAAAAATTGTAAATATATAAACAGACCATGATAACTACTTGACTAAAGAAGAAAACTGCTGCCGAAAACAAAAGCTTTGACTTCTATGTGTAAAGATAAGCCATATAAGAAATAATTCACCTATGAATTATTTTTTTCCAAAGACTGGTATTCAAAACTCCCTAAGAAAATGACGTTTTTCCCGTGACTAACTCCATGCAATCGAAAACATTATATCTCTATTCTTTTCTTTTTAATCCTTAAAAATGTGCTTATCTCTCATACATCGATGTTTCTCTCCCTCTTTCTCCCTCCCTTACCCTCTCTCTAAAAAATAAGTAAATAAAATCTTTTCAAAAATAAATTAATTAATGTGTTTAACAGGTCAGATGAGTTGTTTACATCTTTTCTTTTCTTTAAGGACCTACTAAGATTCCAATTAAAATGGAAAGAAAGCACCTTGAGACTTTCTCTGCCCCAAGATGAATGCAAAGTTTGCCAGGGATGCCAACAAAGCGACTCTGTACTTAGAAATACCACACCCTGTTGAAGGTCACTGGCAATATGAGTTACTGTGTGGAGGCCACCATCCATTCGTGATTCTATCCTGCCAACTTCACTTTAATTCACAGAACGCAGGCATGCCTGGTGAGTCTTTGCTTTCCTTTTCTATTTGTTCAGACAACAACATGATAACACTAAAAAAATAAATGAAAAAAGTACATACAAACCAACTTTACAACAGTATACAGTTGACCCTTGAACAGTGTGGGGGTTAGGGGCACTTCTGCAGTTCAAAAATCCCCATACAGGTGAAGTGATTAGGAAGTACAAATTGGTAGTTACAAAATAGTCACGGGTGTAAAGTACAGCATAGGGAATCTAGTCAATGATATTGTGATAACTATGTGTAGTGCCAGTTGGGTATCGGAAATATTGAGGAGAACACTATGTACAGTATATGAATGTCTAACCACTAAGTTGTGTACCGGAAATCAATACAAAATAACATTGAAAATAAATTGTAATTGAAAAATTAAAAAACAAAACATTAAAAAATCCACTTATAACTTTTGACTCCAGAGTCATCCCTTAACATCTGCAGATTCAACCAACTATGGATCAAAAACAGCATTTTTGACCAGTGGTTGGAAATCCATGGTTGGGAAACTGCTTACAAAATATGAAAATTCTGTTTCCCACCAGCCCCTGGTTGAGTCCACAGAGGCAAAGCCTGCAGATAAGAAGGGCTGACTGTATCTATTGAAAAACCTCAGTGTAGAAGTAGACCTATGTAGTTCAAACCCCTGTTGTTTAAGGTAAGCTGTATTTGTTTTTAATTAATTCAGCATCATTGAACATTTGTTTTGTGCTTCATATTTATTTATGTGCATATATTTTATATAATTGTAAGTATAGAATATTAAAAAGTGTTTTACTCATTTTCCTTTAGCATTACATTGAATATTACATTGTCCATGTTGTTATATTATTTATTTTATTATAAATTCAATGTGATAAAATCGTGTATTTCTTCACAACATATAACTTGCTTACATTTTTCCCTTTGTGTTTATTCAAATTGCTCTCAGATTTTTGCTAATATAAGAAATGTTCCAGTATGCATTAAGCATATTTACCCATATATATCAGTTTTTCAATAATTAATTTAGAATTCATTTTCAGAACTGATCAATGGGTCACAAATTTTACACATTTTCATGTCTTTCAATACCAAATTACTTAAGGACTGACACCATTTATATAGCAACCAACAAGGTAGGAATATACCCATTTCTTTGGTAAATCACTGACTTTGGATTTTAATAAGAACTTTTGAAATTTTCAAATAATTCTTCAAGGTCTGAATTATTATTTTTATTACTGGCAAATTTGAATGCTCTCCGGAATATTTAGTTTCCAAACTTTAAGTAAATGGCCCAAGCCTTTTTTTCCAGGTGCTTTTTGGAATATTGTTGGAGTTCTCGTTCAGTTGTACGAGCTTTTCACATACTACAAAGAAGAGTTTCCCACCACTGGCACTCCTGTTATTTTGGGTGGGACAATTCTTTGTTGTGCGTCTGTCCTATGATTGTAGCTCCCTACCTGCTGGATGCCAGTAGCACGCCCTCCCCTGCCCCCACTTGCGACAACCAAAACTGTCTCAGAAGTTGCCAAATGTCCCCTGGAGGCAAAATTGCCCCAGGGTAAGAAGCACCTCCATGTATTATAACAGCAGGAGTTGTCAATTACCTGACAGTCACCGCATGCCTAACACTGCTTTGTGTATAGAAGAAGGGACCCCAGAAAAATCCAGAATTTATTTATGAAAATTGAATGTATTCTTACATCTTTAAATTTCAGTCACATTCAAAGTACCCTCTGTTTGATGCAATACGCCTATCAAGATGGTTTTTTCTACTGTGCAAAAACAATTTTTAAACTCATCTATTTTGATGCCTTTTAGTGTTTCTGCCGTTTTTTGTTTCACCACGTCCACATTGGCAAAATGATTCCCTTTGAGGACTTTTTTCATTTGAGGAAACAAAAAAAGTCACTCAGGATGAGACTGGGTGAAAAGGGAGGGTGCGGCATGGGGGTCATGCCATTTTGGTCAAAAACTGATGAATGCTCAGCTCAGTGTAGGCAGGTGCACTTGTAAACCACCCACCATAAAATGGGCAAGTGCCTTGAAAGAGTCTTCAAAAAAAATTGAAGTCCCTGAAGCCATTCGCAGCCTCTCGCAACACCACCAGCTGGTACACTGATACAGACGGGTTCCTAGAACACTCACCCAGCAGGGGAAGACTGTACCATACGGGGCCCTGGAAGATAATTCCAGTTTTGGGGAGGTTCTCCCTTGTATTCATGTATCTCATACCTACCACAATGCTACTTTTAGGTACAATTAGCCTGCCTTTACAAAAGGAGAAACTGAGGTCCAGATGAGTTAGTAACTTGAACGTGTTCATTCACATGTGACAGATGCAGGATTTGGACCCACTGGTCTGACTGCAAAGCCCGTAATTCAACCGCCACCTTTGGACACTCCTCCCCATCATAGCTGCCATTTTCATCATATCAAACCTTCTGTTTTTGTTCACTTTAATTTTATAAATAATATTACATAACCAAAACTGTTCATTTTTTCCCTTGTGCTTTATTCTATTCCCAGCTCTGATCTATCTGAGAATTACTCTTTCTACTTCAAAAAAAATAATGTTTTATTCTCTATGTCTTACTTTGGCACATAGCTCTAAATTTTTCTCCATATTACTATTTACTTATGACATTTAACAAAGTTTTCTTCATTGATTTGATCATACACATACTATTATACATTAAATTGGTTAGAATCTTGAATATATTTCATGAAACACATCTTTCTAAGATTGAGTCTCAATATCTAAAAGTGCTGGGGAATTTTACAAAATTAAGAAAATAAAATACTGGTGTTCACATAAGACATGAACTGAAAAGGGGTGTTTTTCTATTGAATATCTAGAAATTTCATGTCCACAGTGAGTCAACACACATAAACGTCTGACAGAAATTTGACTTATGAATAGTCATTTGCAAATCGATTTATTAGACATCAAAATTTTTGTTCCGAAAAAGGTATTCTATAAATGTTAACTGGGTTCCTGGGTAGTCCACAAAGCAAACCTCTCTTTGAGAAGAAGGAAATACCCAAAGAGGACTATTACTCTGTGAAAAGGCCGGCACTGAAAGGGGAATCATTTGGAGGTTTTCAGAAGTAAAAGTCGCCTCTTGGGAAGGGGTGGGGGCAGGGATGAGGCGGGGCGGGGCGGGTGGCAAACAACTGCGTGTAGCTCAGCGTGTGTGTCTCAGGCGAACTCCATGAACGCTGTCTTAGCCAGACCCGGTTTAGAGACCTCCACCCTCCGGAGTCAAATCAAAGAGCCGTGGTCTAATGGAGCTTTTGTTACGCACTCAGATCCTTTTAGACCAGGACATCTGACTGGAGAAGTTTGACAAGGTTTCTAAAGCTTTTTTTTTTTTTTTTTAGGATTTTATTTATTTATTTTCAGAGAGAGGAGAAGGGAGGGAGAAAGAACAATGTATGGCTGCCTCTCACATGGTCCTCACTGGGGACCTGGCCTGCAACCCAGGCATGTGCCCTGATGGGGAATCGAACTGGGACCCTCTGGTTCCCAGCCCACGCTCAATCCACTGAGCTACACCAGCCAGGGGGCTTCGAAAGCTTTTTAGTTGCCCCATCTTGTATTTGTTACCCTCCAACTTATTTTTCTTGTGATTAGAATAACCCTTAAATACGAAGCCAGAGTTCCACTGGAGCATTTATGTCTCCGTTTCACGGCACGGTTAGAAGAGCCCGAGGGGCAGATGAAGCGCGGGAGCCCCAGTGAATGGTGGTCTCCTTCAAAGATGGAAAAGTCGATGTGCCTCTTGAGCCTGTGGCAGGCGAGGATAATGACACTACCCACCTCATAAAGTTGGGGTGACAGTTAAACTAGTTAATATACACAAACCACACTGAGCTTGGCACATAATTGGAGCTCCATAAAGTTAGTAGAAGTTCCTCAGGAGTAATCATGAGGCCTTCAGGGAAGAAATATTTTCCTGATATTCCTCCCCCAACCCAAGATAACTGAAATTAATTTTTACTCACCATTTAAATTGACCCAGCAGAATTGTGGCTGCTTAAGCTAGAGAAGAAGGAAAGCTGAATGAGCCCAATTGTATTGATGTGTTGAGCTCTATAATGGGCACTGATTTTGTTACCTCGTTTATTTTCTATGGCCCTATCTCCCCAAAATGCCTCATCTTCTCTGAGCTCTGAAGCTTAGCAGAATTAGTCCAGCCTGGCCCTTGATGGGAATGCAGCCTTACGGGAAGGCTATGTGGGTTAGTGGTTAAGTGCAGCTGTGTGGCCATCAGTAAGTTACTAAACCTCTCTGCCTCACTTTCTTCATCTGAAAAATGGAGCTAACAAAGGTGCCCATGTCATGGGGTTCTGGTTGGGAGTAAGTGAAACAATATACATGTCTGACATAGAGTCCATAGCCAGAAAGTGTTAGCTATTATTTTCATCATGATTATTCCTACAATTCCAGGAGCTGGAGATCATTATTTCCACTTGTAGAAGAGGGAATAGGCTCAGAAAAGTTTTTAAAAAACTAATAAAGTCACATAATCATTAGGAAGGAAGATAAGGCTAATATGTTATTCCAAATCTGATTTCAGAATTCAGGTGTTTTATTTTTGTGTTATTCTTTTCTTGACTTGAAGCTTCCTTAAAAGAAGACTTGCAGGAAGATGTGGCAGGTTGTTGCAGATGCTCTAAGGCCCACAGACGGGTAGGACTAGAGTTCCTTTGTTGCCTTCAACAAGTAGAAGCTGCAGAGAAGCTCTTTTGGGCTTATTATAAGGAGAAACATTTTACTAAAAGGAAAGATGTTAAAGCAGATTGGTCTCTTTAAAAGGATACTAAATCCTACCATGTACTTCCTTCACCTCTTAACCTCTCTTGCTATAGCTTAGATGGCACCTTGTTGAGGATATTGCAGAAGAAATTCATGCCTCTGCCTCCAGAGTGCCTGTTTCCCTGCCCTCAGCAATACCTTGGAGACAAACCTTTTATCCACCAATATACCCTTTGTCTCCTGTTTCAAAAGCAGGTAGACTTCTTGGCCAGCATCCAGGACCAAGGATGAGTGAAGCTTCCCTGGCATCTCCAGGAAGAATTAAGTCTTTCTCCTTTTCTCACATTAGATCATTTTTCCGTATCACCTATCAGATGACTGAGTTATTGTATCAAAATGTCCAAGGATCCTTTATTCATGTGTAGAATTCTTTATGGCTCTAGTCTCATTGGCACAGCTTCAGGACCTTTTTTGTCACCGATTATAGCTCTGACTCTAATTATTAGGAACCCTAGAAGAAAGAATTCTCAGATCTTGGGACCAGTTTATTCCTATACTTTGCTTTCTCTCCAGCTTTTGGTAACTGCCCTGCCTGGTTTCAGAAGCTGTAACCCCCCTCCCCGGCCATGGCTAAGGCTGAGTAAAAGACTTTGAGACCACAAGCCACTAAGGAGACAAAGCTTATCTTCCCAGCAGGGGTGCCAAAGCTTATCTGCCCCCTTTACTTCACCCTGCTTGGCCCCGGGCAGATGACTGGTTAGCCAATGATGGGTAAGATTCTTAAGGGAGGGATGACCTAAGACAGGCATGGTCACGATGGGGCCATCAGGGAAGGACTTGGGGGCCTATAGAAAAAGACGGTGAAAGACCCTCACCCCTCGACTTTGACATAGCCTGAGTCCTCATTCTGTCTGCAAGAAGTCTCCTAATCTCTTGGCTGCCTTACTTCCCCCGCCTGACTTAAGCCTAAAATGATGCAGGAGGGCCGTGCAGCCCAGGACAGGAATGGGTGGTTCCCCTGGGCAATCAGGCCTAAGAACGAATGCATAAGATCCCGTGAAACCTGCTTTGCTAAGAATGCCCCCAATTTAAATGATAAGGGTCCTAGCATAAAATGAGTTTGTTTCCCAAAGTTTTATGGCCCTTTAGCTAACTAACCTTGACTCAGAATAAGCCCAAGTAGTTCTTTGAATGTTATCTATCATTTGATCATTACTGCCTGACAATGATTGATGAGCTTTATCTGTATTCCCATGCAAGCTGAACCCAATAAAAAGACATTGAGAACAGGTTCAATGCCCTTCTCCTTTGAGAGATTGGCCATCTTTCCTCCCCAAGCAGATCATGTCTTGGTAGACTTATTCTCATCCGTGGCAGCCAGGGGACTCTGAGGACGGAGTCCCCCCACATCCAGCTCCTGCCAAGGATGCCACAAGTGACTTTTCTGTGGGTGCAGAGAATGCTGCCAGGCCAGACAGAGCTGTCCTCAGGAAAGGACCACTCTGAGCCCCCAGGAAGCTGCCCTGCAATCTGGGCACAACTCCATGCTCATCTTTGTCATCGGTCCTCCAAAGCAACACTGCTTGAGCCCAGATTCTCACAGAGCCTTACATTAATGTGACATTTTATTGTTCGCCAAGTGTTTCCCAATATTTCCTCTCTTATTCCTCTTTTCTCACACATATATTATTACAGACAAAGAATCCATCAGCTATGATTTGGTTAGATATATATAAGAGAAAACTCAATCAACAACAGCTTAATCAAAGTAGGATTTCATTTTTATCTCATGTAAACAGGAAGCCTAGGAGGGCAAAGCTGATCTGATGGTTCTGTGGACATCAGGAACCCAGACTGCTTCTCTCTTTCTGCTTCATCATTTTCCATGGGTGGTTTCCATCCTCAAGGTGACCTTATGATAAACTATAGTTGCAGGAGTTCTAGCAATCACAATCTTGCTCTGGGTAAGAGGAGGGAGAAAAGAGAAAAGAGAAAGTTATTGTCTCTCAAGTGAGTTATTTCCCATCGGCCACATGCAAGGAAGACTGGAAAATGTACTTTGAATTTTTTAAAAATCTGAACAAAAATCTAACCCTGTCCACCTAAGAGTATAATAATAAGGAAGAAAGAGAGAATGATTATTGGGGAGAAAAGTAGTAGTCTCTAACCATGGAAATCAAGGCTAATTGAGATTAAACAACTTGTCCAGGGTAATGCAATGAATTTGATCTTTATGTAGGTCTTCATGACTCTCTTCAGGTGCTGCACAAACCTCAGAGACATTGCATTCTATGTAAGTGACCCGCTTGTACACCTCGCAGTGATGTAGTGCATGGCTCGTACCATTGTGTATGGTATCCAGTGACCCTGCCTCCTCCTTCTGCACTCGGTAAAATTTGTAATACTGCCTTCCCTGCTCTAATCACTTGGAACCTAATATTTACCGCTGCAAATTTTCCTAGAGAAGTTAGGTCACTGTCCATTTGTTGGAGGCCCTTTTTCCATCCAAGGGCAATAAGTCCCCTTCAAGTCTCTGCATACCTGGTCAGGGCCTTTGCTGATTAGGAGCAGAAATGGGAAGAAGCCACCGTCTTTTCATGTCTTATAACTGGACGGCTAAGTCAGGAAGTTCACACTGCAGGCCTACTTGCTTTGTTTTGTATGAAGGATAGTATATATTAAACATTGGTCTTTAACATCCACACTTGTTTACTAGAAACTACCCATTTTAGGCATTAGAGAATTTTTGCTAATATTAATAAAGTAATACTTTAATTTTCATCTGAGTATGATCCTTGTATGCATGTTTCCTTATTTAGAATGCTAAAGGATTATAGGAAACCACTAATAACACCATTTTATTATAAATAAAAGGAACTAAGTTTGGGTTTTTATTTTAAAAAATTAATTATTGTATTTTATGACTATATCATAATAGAATATTTTAAAAGTAAATAAATACACAAAAATAAACTCAAGATGAATAAAAGACTTAACTATAAGTCATGATACCATAAAAGCCCTAGAGGAGAACATAGGCAGGAAAATCTCAGATATTCCATGCAACAATATCTTCACTGATATGTCCCCTAGAGCAAGGGACATAAAGGAAAGAATAAACAAATGTGATTTCATCAAACTAAAAAGCTTCTGCACAGCTAAAGAAAATATCAACACAATGAAAAGGGAACCAACCGTATAGGAAAATATATTTGCCAGTGATACCTTGGACAAGGGTTTGATCTCCAAAAAATACATAAAGACTCCACACCATGAAGACAAACAACCCAATTAAAAAATGGGCAAAGGACCTGAACAGACAATTTTCCAAGGAGGATATACAGAGGGCCCAGAGACATACAAAAGGATGCTCAACATCACTAGCCATCAGAGAGATGCAAATTCAAATCACAATGAGATACCACTTCACACCAGTCAGAATGGCCACCATAAACAAGTCAACAAATAACAAGTGCTGGAGAGGTTGTGGAGAAAAGGGAACCTTATTGCACTGTTGGTGGGAATGTAAACTGGTGCAGCCACTGTGGAAAACAGTATGGAATTTCCTCATAAAACTAAAATTGGAACTGCCTTTTGACCCAGAAATTTCACTACTGGGATTATACCTTAAGAATCCTGAAGCACTAATTCAAAAGAACCTATGCACCCCAATGTTCATAGCAGCACAATTTATATTTACCAAGTGCTGGAAGCAACCTAAGTGCTCACCAGTAAACGAGTGGATCAAAAAACTATGGTACATTTCGCCCTGGCTGGTGTAGCTCAGTGGATTGAGTGCGGGCTGGGAACCAGAGGGTCCCAGTTCGATTCCCAGTCAGGGCACATGCCTGGGTTGTGGGCCAAGTCCCCATGAGGGCCATGTGAGAGGCAACCATACATTGCTGTTTCTCTCCCTCTCTCCCTCCCTTCCCCTCTCTCTCTAAAAATGGGATACTATGCAGCAGAGAGAAAGAAGGAGCTCCTACCCTTTGGGACAGCATGGATGGATCTGGAGAGCATTATGCTGAGTGAAATAAGCCAGGTGGTGATAGACAAATACCATATGATCTCACCTATAAGTGGAACCTAATCAACAAAACAAACAAGCAAGTAAAATAGAATCAGAGACATGGAAATAAAGAACAAACTGACAGTGATCAGAGGGGACAGGGGAGGGGGATAACAGGGGAAAGAAGGGGAAAGGTCAAATCCAGGAACATGTATAAAGGACCCACAGACAAAGACAACGGGGGTGGGGGGAGGATTGAATGTGGGATGTGGGGATGGGTAGGGTGGGGGAGAGTAATGGGGGGGAAATGGAGACAACTATAATTAAACAACAATAAAAAATTAAAAATAAAAAGTAAATATATTCTTGAAACTATTGCTAATCTGCTCTTTTCCTAAAAATTGAATTTAAGAGGGAAAATGCTGATTAATAAAGATTTGGGTTAAGTGGGTTCTGTTATTGGAGGTTTCATTGTATTAGATCAGAAATGCAATAAATTGGGATCTTGCTCTCCTGGTAGAATAGGACATGGGTATACTTTCCTAAGTATAGAATTCTATTTTTGAAGATATAATCACTACAGCCGGAAGTCAGGAAATGAGAAGACTGCAGAGGCTTCCTCGGATCATCCAGGGATCTTTCAGTAAACTGAAAGTAACAGAGTGAGAAAGGAATCTCCAAGAGAGGCCAACGAGTGTCACCAGCCCACCCCTACAGAGAAGTTCAAAGCTAAGCTACTCACAGTAAAAGAAATGCCCAACCACAGGGCGGATGTGCTGCTTTTCACACCCAAGTCATTTACTTGAAAAGCAAAGGCAGTAAATTCTTGGTCTTCATCACCTTAGGGTCGCTCCAGCAGAAAGCGGAAGATAAACACTCAGCTTCCCCTTCCACTGTCACCCTTGCTCACTTGTTTCTCCCAGGCAGAGTCTTCAAGCCTCATCCTTTACTTTTCAACAGAAAACTATAAAATCGAGGCTATCATTTTTAATCTTAAGCGGTATTCACTATATGTTCACTATTTTGTCTATTGTTAGAATAGGAAGAATTCCCTGGGAAGTGAGTGCAAGCTCCACAAGGACAAATGACAAGAGAATTAGTTGGCTAATCATAGTACTAAGGATTTAATTCTAATAGTCTAAAATAAATGAGTAATAAGAGATCATAAAAAGAATTAGACTATGCCTCAGAAAGCCAAAGTAGTGTAATCAATTAAGACCCCCCCCCCACAGCCCAGAATGAGCTCATTAAGTGAAAAAACAAAAACAAAAACAGAAAAATCCAAATGTCCTTTGGAATGTTGGTGACAGTGTCTTCTTACTTACTGCCTAAGAATGAATGAAAAAACATCTTTAAGGTCATCCCAAACCTGCGTCTTGTTCAGAAAAGGCAGAAGTTTGCTAAATTATTTACCCAGTTTGGATAAGACTTAAAACCTACTCTACATACTTCTGTGGAAAGTATACTCAAACAAGAAGGCACTGGAAAAAAAAATTATCTGGACAGGATGTTTGGGGCATAAACTATCATCGGACAGTTTTAGACTCCTTGCTGCAACCACGCTGATGGGAATGGAAATTCTATACATTCAGTTAAATGATTTGCATACTGCAGCAGTATGCAAATACTGGAATAGAGGCCCCTAGCTTAGGTCTCTTACATTTCCCACACTCTTCTCTGAACTCCTGCCTCACTTATGGTCAATACCACATAGTTTACTGCTCTGTCGTGTACTCCTCTATTGTTTGCGCCCCAAGCACATTGGAAGCTCTAGATGCAACAGGGGCTTTTGCTATATTTACCATGACCCTCTCACAATATGTTTTACAGAAGCGACTGTGCATATATGCACTCATTCATCCATCCGGTCAACTAATTGTGTATTGGGAGCTCATTATGTGCCAGAATCCATTCTACATATATGCTGAGGAGATGAATGCTACAAGGTCTCTACTCTCAAAGGACTTATATTTGAATGAGATGAAAGAGCAAAAAAACAAGAAAAATATCAAAGGTGACTAATGTGATAGAATTAAAACAGGGTGGTATGACAGAGAGGAACTGACTGGCTACCTTGAATTGGGTGGTAAAAGATCTCTCTGAGAAAGTGATATCTAAACAGAGACCTGAATAACCAAGGGCCTAACGATGAACTGGGTGGGTATGCACAAAGGAGCCACCAGAAGCCCAGTTGGCCAGAGCACAGTGAGAGAGGAGTAATACGATGTAAAATGGGGTGGGAGAATAGCAGGGAAGCATTCCTAGGGTTTTGGAACCCACCGTTTGGCACGTGAATTTTATTCTAAATTCAATACAGATTTAACACATGAAAATTACATAATCTGATTTACATTTTCTAAGATTGCTCTAGCTATTGTGGACATTATAAAGCAGAAATGAAACAGAAGGAGTGATCAGATTATTGCAGTAGTCCATGAGAAAGATTATGTTGCTTGAATGAAGACAGAACTAACAGAGATGGAGAAATATAGATTGAGGAGATGTTTGCGAGGTACTGTCAAGAGGATTTTCTGATGAATAGGATGTGGGGGAATGAAGAAAAGAAGGCAATCAAGGATGATGAAGATTTTTGGCTTAAGCAACTGAATTAGAGATGGTGAGTTTTACTGAGATGGATGAGGAGCAGGTGTGTAGGATATAAAGGCAGAAGGGGAATCAGGAGTTCTCTTTAGTTTGAGATACTAATTGAAGACCTCCATGTTGATAGGTTAACAATGCAGTTGGTTCTTGAAAAAGGTCACGGTGAAGTTATAGATCTTGGACTCATCACTCCACATGTGGTATTTAACCACCATGGGACAGGATAAGATTACACCAGTGGTTAGGTGGAGAAGTGAAAGCAGACCATTCAGAGGCTCAGGTCCCTTCCTATTTACATTAGTTATTAGCAGAGGAGCAGGCAAAACAAATAAAAGGGCAGAGCAATGGTTTTTCACAACACTGATATCAAAAGGTAGAGAATGAGGATCAGACTCCCTTCCCCTTTTAGCATAGAAAGGACACTGATAAATAAATGATGGTTTGCTGCCTTCACTGAGACATCAGCAAAAGAACACTGATCACAGCCAGTGAGTGAATACTGGAAGAATGAACATTGTATATTCACTGGACTTCTGTCTTAGTAAATATATGTGTGTGTTTCTCATATTTCACAAATTGAACTGTGAATAATCATCACATTATTATTCAATAGGAACTTGAGATGACATCTGCCCAAGAAAAACTGTCCTGTAATTGTCTTGACCTATAAAATACAAGAAAAAAAATGCTCACTGGAATCTTAATGCAGTTCTCTCGAATAAATTTTATTTGTAATAAGTGTAAGAAAGTCAAGGAAGACTCAGTGCGGTGGGATAATGGAGTCCTTTCCTATGAGAGAAAGTAAAATGCTTCTTTTGGGGAAGCTTACTTTCTAATTACATGAGTAATATAACAAATTGTGATTATTGAAAAAAAGCAAATATAAAAGTAAAGCCCACCTTGACAACACCCCTCGTCTTAGACCTGTCCCTAAAAGTAGACATTTTACAGTTTTATGTGAATTCCTTCTGTCTTTTGCCTGCATGTGTGTGTGTGTGTGTTGGGGCACATGTGTGCATGCAAATGTGTGCACACACGTGTACATGCACCTGTGGGTGTGTGTGTGTAGCAGGTGCTGCGATGCCCAGATCCCCTTTTTGGGGGACTGCTAGAGCTAACTGATACTAACTCAGAGATTCCCCTTTCTCTGGGGGTTGTCCTTAGCCAAACGGGAGCCATGACTACTCCCACCCCATAGGGCACACGTGCAGGCTCTACTTGGTCAGTGATGGACTGGCGCAGGGCTAAAAAAAAAAGGCCTCAAGGAGGGACCCTCTCTGGTGCAATTTGTGCCCCAGAGCACCCCTACAGAATCAGACCGAGCTGGTCTCTCCACCCAGGACCACATTCCTGCTTTGTCTTCTTGCCCTGTCCTACCCTGCTTCCCTCCACTTCTCCTGAGAGCACTTTCCCAGTAATTCTTGAACAAGAATCACCATCTCAGGCTCTGCTTCTATGGAACCCAACTACGACAATGTACTTATATATCCATATATGTGAGTGAGACCAAGTTTTACACAAATGTAAACACAGCGTGCATATCATTAGGGAGTTTTCTTAAGTAACAATTTTCTTGGGAAACTTTTGTATCAGTATGCATAGATTTTATTCCATTGTTTTTAACTGCAGTACAGTATTACGTTGTAGGGAAAATGAGAGAATTTATCAAACGTAAAAAATGTTCCAATACGGTAATCGAATGTCACCACTGTTGGTTACATTTCCTTCGTTACCAGAAGCACAGTCATCTTGTGCCTTCACGTCCATTGGTAACTCCTCCTCTGTGATCATTTTCAGATCCTTTGCCTATTTCTCAATAGGATTGTTTATCTTTTCTTTATATGTTATCAGTGGTTCTTTATAAATTCTTATTATTGTTCATTTGTCTTGGTATGTTGTACTTTTTTCTAGTTATCATTCCTTTATATTTGAATGTGTTCTTTTCTGGTATTCAGAAGTTTGGTAATTTGTTGAAAAACATATATTTTATTCTTAATACATTTACATGTTTACTTGAAAAAGATCACTCTACCATAGAGTCATAAATCTATCCCCCTATATTTTCTTCTAATATTTTGGAGTTGTTAGAGTTATTTATTTAATCCATGTGAATTTTTTTAATGGCATTAAATGTTCATACAATTTTATGGTACTTTCTATAACAGCTAATTGTCCCATATATACACAGGCTCACCCCTGGACTCTCAACCCATTGTATTTATCTTTTCAGGTTTTTTCTACTTGAATATCATATTATTTTTATTACCACAGGTTTGTGGAATAGTTTGATTCCTGGTGGGACATGATCTCTTTTGCATTCACTTTTCAAAATTTCCTTGGCTATTCTTGTGTATTTATTCTTCCATATTAATTTTTAAATTGACATAAAATTCCATGAAATTTTTTTTAGCATTCTGATTGGGATTGTATTGAATTCATAATATAATTTTGGTAGCTGTGACATCTGTAAAATACTGAGTTTTTCCATGTTCAAACATTATACATGTTTATTTTTAATACAGATCTTCTTTTATATTCTTCAGTAAATTTTTATTAGTTTTTCCAAAAATATCTTACATATTCCTTAATGGGTTTACTTCCAGATATTTCATTTCTTTCTGTTTTTGTGAATAAAATATTTTAAAATGCATTTTTAATTTGTCATTATTGGTATTTTTTTAAAGATTTTATTTTTATTTATTTTTAGAGAGAGGGGAAGGGAGGGAGAAAGAGAGGGAGAGAAACAGCAATGTATGGTTGCCTCTCACATGGCCCTCATGGGGACCTGGCCCACAACCCAGGCATGTGCCCTGACTGGAATCGAACTGGGACCCTCTGGTTCCCAGCCCATGCCCAATCCACTGAGCTACACCAGCCAGGGCTCATTATTGGTATTTTTTTAAGACTTTATTTTTAGAGAGAGAGAGAGAAGAAGGGAGGAAGAAAGAAGAAAACATCAATCAGTCACCTCCCACTTACTTCCACTGGGGACCTGGCCACAACCCAGGCATGTGCTCTGACTGGCAATCAAACCAGCAACCTGTCAGTTCACAGGACTAGTCAGTCCATTGAGACACACCAGTCAGTGCTCATTGCTGGTATTGTTAAAAGCGAATGACTTTTATATGCTGGTCCACACCCCTTCCTAATCTCTCCAATTAGTTATAATAATTTTTTATTGGTTCTCTTGTAATTTCTACCTAGACTGTCATACATGTTCTGTAAATAAAGAAGTCTCATGGCTTTCTTGGTAACAGTTACCTCTTTTGCACATTTTTATTTTAGTATGACATTGTATAGGCCCTCCAGTACAGTGTTAGTAGTAACTGTGATGCAAGGCATCTTGAATTGTTTCTAACTGTAATAGAAATGCTCCAAATGTGGCCTCATTAAGCATACTGCTAATGTAGGTTTAGTGCACTCTTTAAGAATTTTCTTCTGTTTCAAGTTTGGTAAGAAGGCTTGCTTACAAAAATCAAAAGTTGAAGTTTAACAAATACATGCTCAATAATGATTAGAACGGTTTTCCTCCTTTCATCTAGTTAATGTAAGAAATTTCACTAGTCAATTATTTTGACAAGAGTTAATATAATTTATTAATACATCTGCAATTTTTTCAAACTCTTAACATGCATTTATGGTCTATTTAAGTCGTTACCCAAAATGTTGCATTTCCAAAATGGTAAGTAATCATCTAATCCATGTAGTTATTTATATGTGGATCATCACCTGCCCTTTTCTTCTGTATTGCCCTACAGGAAGCTTCGTCTATTCCAAATCCCTCCTTTGGAATAGACAGAGTTTACTATAGGAAATTCTTTCCCTGCAGTCAAGATATTAGAAAAGAAAGCCCAAGTTAGTTAACATTTTAACTTAAAATTTTTATTTTTAAACTTTCCATCAATTTGTTTTTAAAAACTTGGTAAATCATATTCACTTCCTTAATTAAAGCTGATGTGTAATAGCACCTAGATTAGCATGAACATTTTACTTATGCTAAGTAAAGAATCAATTTCAAGATTAATTAGAAGTCTATATTCTGAGTCCTTTAGCCTCCAGAAATAAACAATTCTTTTTATTTATTTATTTATTATTGTTCAAGTACAATTGTCTCCATTTTAACTCCACCATGGCCACCCGCCCCACCCCTCCCCATGTCCCACCCTCGAACCTTCCCACCTTTGGCTTCGCCCATGTGTCCTTTATACATGTTCCTTTATGGACTTTTCCCTATTTCCCCCCATTATCCCCTCACCCCTCCCCTCTGGTTACTGTCAGTTTGTTTTTTATTTCCATGTCTCTGGTTCTACTTTGCTTGCTTGTTTGTTTTGTTGATTAGGTTCCACTTATAGATGAGATCATATGGTGTTTGTCTATCACCGCCTGGCTTCTTTCACTTAGCATAATGCTCTCCAGTTCCACCCATGCTGTCACAAAGGGTAGGAGCTTCTTCTTTCTCTCTGCTGCATAGTATTCCATTGTGTAAATGTACCATAGTTTTTTGATCCACTCATTTAACTGATGGGCACTTAGGTTGCTTCCAGCACTTGGTTATTGTAAATTGTGCTGCTATGAACATTGGGGTGCATAGATTCTTTTGAATTGATGTTTCAGGATTCTTAGGGTATAATCCCAGCAGTGGAATTTCTGGGTCAAAAGGCAGTTCCAATTTTAGTTTTATGAGGAAATTCCATATTGTTTTCCACAGTGGCTGCACCAGTTTACATTCCCACCAACAGTGCAGTAAGGTTCCCTTTTCTCCACAACCTCTCCAGCACTTGTTATTTGTTGATTTGTTTATGGTGGCCATTCTGACTGGTGTGAAGTGGTATCTCATTGTGATTTGAATTTGCATCTCTCTGATGGCTAGTGATGTTGAGCATCCTTTTGTATGTCTCTGGGTCTTCTGTATGTCCTCCTTGGAGAAGCGTCTTTTCAGGTCCTTTGCTCATTTTTTAATCGGAATTGTTTGTCTTCATGGTGTATAGTCATGTGAGTTCTTTATATATTTTATTTTATTTTATTTTTTTACTTTGACATATTCTTTTTTTAATTTTTTTTTTATAGAGAGCGGGGAAGGGAGGGAGAAAGAGAGGGAGAGAAACAGAAATGTATGGTTTCCTCTCACATGGCCTTCACTGGGGACCTGGCCTGCAATCCAGGCATGTGCCCTGACTGGGAATCGAACTGGGACCTCTTGGTTCCCAGCCCGCGCTCAATCCACTGAGCTACACCAGCCAGGGTGTTTTTTTTTTTAAATAATTACTTCATTGTTTTTCAATTACAGTTGTCTGCATCCTCTCCCCTCCCCTCATCCCACCCCCTCCGACCCTACCTCCCTTCCCTGTATTCTTTATATATTTTAGAGAGCAAACCCTTGTTTGAAGTATCATTGGCAAATATATTTTCCCATACAGTTGGTCCTCTTTTCATTTTGTTGATGTTTTCTTTAGCTGTGCAGAAGCTTTTTAGTTTGATGAAATCACATTTGTTTATTCTTTCCTTTATGTCCCTTGCTCTAGGGGACATATCGGTGAAAATATTGCTGCATGGAATATCTGAGATTTTCCTGCCTATGTTCTCCTCTAGGACTTTTATGGTGTCATGGTTTATATTTAAGTCTTTTATCCACCTTGAATTTATTTTTGTGTATGGTGTACATTGGTGATCGAGTTTCATTTTTTGCATATAACTGTCCATATCTCCCAATACTATTTGTTGAAGAGGCTATTTTTACTCCATTTTATGTTTCTGCCCCCTTTGTCAAATATTAATTGACTGTACAGACTTGCATTTATTTCTGGGCTCTCTGTTCTCTTCCATTGGTCTATGTGTCTGTTCTTATGCCAGTACGAGGCTGTTTTGATTACAGTGGCCTTATAATGTAGTTTTATATCAGGTATTGTGATCCCTCCTACTTTGTTCTTCTTTCTCAAAATTGCTGTGGCTATTTGGGGTCATTGAAATAAACAATTCTTTTTTTATTTTTTAAAGATTTTATTTATTTTTAGACAGAAGGGAAGAAAGGGAGAAAGAGAGGGAGAGAAACATCAATGTGTGGTTGCCTCTCACGTGGCCCCCACTGGGGACCTGGCCTGCAACCCAGGCATGTGCCCTGACTGGGAATCAAACCAGTGACCCTTTGGTTCGCAGCCCGTGCTCAGTCCACTGAGCTACACCAGCCAGGGCTGAAATAAACAATTCTTATACTTGGCTAAAGATTTCCAATTTCATCCAAAAGGGTTGGTGTCTGAAATATCATTCTTCAGACACCTTTCAGCTAAATTGAGGTCTTCTTTTATTCCTCAGTCTAAAGTTCTTTCATTTCAGATTCTTTTTCTGACAAATACTTCCTTACTCCTGAAATGCATCCTTTAGACATTTACTTAAGAGTGATTCACTTAATGCAGTAAACTCTCATCTTTTCTGGAAAATGCCTTTATTTTTACTCTTTTTCCCATGAAAACATAGTTTTGCTTTCATTCTTGCAGTGCTTTCGAGATATTACTCCATTTCTTCTGGCTTCCACTGTTGCTCTTGAAAAGTCATCAGTCAGTCTAATTGTTGATCATTTATAGGTAATTTGTCTTTTCTCTCTATTTGCTTTTAAGATATTTACTTTAAACATTAGAATGCTCAGGGCTCAGGCCTTGGACCCCTTTTCTTGTCACCCCCTTTCTTTAAGGGGTCTCCCTTACCAGTCTCAACCAGTCTCATGACCATAAGTACCAACTACAGGATGATGACTCCCATAATTATATCTCCAACCCAGACCACTTTTCCTAGGTCCAGGCTGGTGCACCAACTGTCTACTAAACAGCTCCTCTTAACACATCTCAAATGCATCATGCCCAAATCTGATCACATAATTTTCTTCCCTTGCCCCTAACACATTTCCTCAGCATTCTTCCTCATTTCAATAAATGTCAGTACTATTTTTCTATTATCTTAGGACAAAAAGTACTAATTTTTTAGACCCTGCATTTAAATCTTAAGAAATTCCAGTAACTCTGCATTAAAAATTTATACAAAATTCAGTCACTTCTTGCCATTCTCACTACTCCAAGTTGCCATCATCTTTTACTTGGCTTATTACAATGGCTTTCTAGTTGTTTGCCTTACTCTTATACATGGCCTCCCTCCAATTAGTCACATTTTCAACATATTAACCAGAACAATGCTGTAATTTGTGAATCAGATAACATCACTCAACTGGTTAAAAGCCTTCAATGGTTTTTCATTTGTCTCTGAGTAAAAGCCAAAATCATTTCAATGGTCTACAAGACTCAGACGTAATCTGTTCCCCTCTACCTCTCTGATTTTATCTCTTATTTCTCTTCACCTTAATTATTCAGATCTAGCCACACAAATGTCCTTACTATTCATTCAGCACACAAAGCATGTTTATTCCTCAGGACCTTTGTACATGCATTTGTCCCTGAGATAATAAACTGGCTCACTCTCTCAACTCTTTGAGGTCTTTCCTCAATTTTTAGGTTCTCAGAAAGAGTTTTTTGATAACTGTATTTAAAATTAGAACTATTAGCCCTCCAGCATTCCCTACCACTTTCTCTGCTAAATATTTTGCATAGCATTTCAATGCACCATCAGACACATCATATATTTTAATTATTTACTTACTTAGTGCCTAATGCCCCCTTCCTCACTACGCACACACTAAAATGCAAACTCAATGTAGGCATGGTTTTGTATTTTTTTTTCCTTCTATTTCATCATCGTTGTAGCCTTAATACTATAAAATTGCCTGGCACATAAAGCAGTCCCCTTTTATCTGCAGAGATATAGTCCAAAACCCCCAAAGGATGGCTGAAATCTCAAGTAGTACTAGACCCTAGTCAACTTCTTCAATTCTTCCAGAAAAATGGTGTCAGCTTCTTCATTGATAGATTCAGCCTACCCAGTAATTTTTATAGTTTTCAGTTCAAAGCCATTTCTGAATCTGTGTAACCATCCCTTACTTGTGGTGGATAGCTTGGTGTCACTTGTTTCAGGTGATCCCTTGCAGAAATCTTCCTGTAGGCTCAGTGCTTTCTGGCACAACATGTTGCCATCAGTCTGAACACATTTTCTCTTTATGTCTTCCAATCACAAGTGTAATGCCTTTTCCATCTTAACTAAGCACTTATCATAAACTGTGGCCATTACTTTTGCCATTTGATGAGTGACATCAAAACTAGCATGGATTTATATTTTCTTTCATGCAATTTTAATGAATAAAAAATTCACTCTTCTTACAGATCTTATCAACTCAGCATACATTTTTTTTCTTTCTTTATTAAGTCCAGAACTTTTACCTTTTCATTTGAAGGAAACACTTTACATCTTATCTTTGCATATATGAATTCCCAGCATCACTACTCTTGTCTTCGGGGCCAAGTAAAATAAGGGTTACTTGAACAGAAACACTGTGATACCAGATGATCTGATAGCTGAATCAGCCACTAAGTGGCTAATGAGCAGGGAGGGTATACAGTACGGAGATGCCGGGTAAAATGATGATTATGTGCAGGGGTGGATGAAGCAGGACAGTGTGAGATTTCATGATGCTACTCAGCGCACAACTTAAAATTTATGAATGGTTTATTTCTGGAATTTTTCATTTAATATTTCATGATCATGGTTGATAGCAGATAACTGTAAGCCTGGAAAGCTACGCCAAGGATCAGGGCACTTCTGGAGTAAGAGCTAAGCTCCTATGTTTTATTCAATGAATTAGTAAATGATGTGTTGCCATTTCTCTACAATGTGTCCAATTATGGATCTTTAAAACTTAATCTTTTTTCAAGATTACTGAGTGCCAATCTGTATTTTATCAGGATCACCAGATGATTCATATGAACATTAAAATTTGAGAAGCATTTCTCTAAGATATATGGCTATAATTCCTGTGCCATGAAACATGCATAGCTTTACAAAATAATGCCGAGTGTTTTCCAAAGTGATTAAGCTACTTCCTCCAATAAAGTATTAATACACAGTCTCTCTAACGTATAGTACCATCAGACTTAAGTTTTTCTAAGTTAGTAGATGTAAAATGGTATCTCACTGTGGTTCTAACTTGCATTTTCAGATTATGAATGAGGTTAAACATTCATTTTTTAAATAAGTTTATTCACAATAAATATTTCTTCTTTTGTAAAATACCTACTTTTTCCTTGTGCTTATTTACTAAG